>JAEIFU010003350.1:0-29758 GCA_018904235.1 Lordiphosa stackelbergi | reverse complement strand
ACATAAGGTGAATTTTCAAAAACTATAGTTTTTCTTCAGATGCCACTGGGGCTGTTTTTTCTGACTTACTTGAGTGGTTTTAATGAGCTCAGGCGTAGAATAATTATAATAAAACATATTTATTTTCATTTTATTCACAAAATATAGGGCATTCTTTTTGCGCAGTATGCGATTCTTGTTGAGACTCCCCGGATGGGTCCATGACAATAACTATTATGCTCCCTGTTACCTTGTTACCTGTGCTTAATTGACATCATTTCTTGGTGAATCCTCTCTCGTTGCTCATCGCTTTCGACACTCAAATTTTCATAAAAGGCGTTAAGGTTCGAGTCTGTGAGTGAAATTTCAGAGACATTGTGAAAACTTTGAAAAGGGCAGGTAGTGAAATCATGGCTGCCTTTACATGCATTTCGGGCATGAATTTAACACTGACAGGGCCTACTACAGCAATGACCTTCTCATCTTTCAGGCTTGATTTTGCAGCATGATTTCAGTACTGAAAAATCATGGGTAGTACTGAAATCAGTCATGAGTTGGAGCAATCATACTTCTCAGGTCTGGATTCAGCACTGAATAATTCACAGTGCTCGGCTAGGCTCGTGTTATCTGGAAAACTAGCCAGAAATACTGAAGATTTCGTATCAATTTTTTCGAACGTACTCTGGATCTCTTTGTTGTACCCTTAAATCATTAGACTATCAAATACAAAATTTTTTTTCTGAAGCTTACTTTTGCGAAATTCTACGGTAATTTACGCATAACAGGTGTGGAACCCAATTAGCACCTTAATTTTTTTATTTACAGTTTGAAGTAATTAAAATACGTTTTAAGCGACTCCTTTTGTTATTATCTCGTTCGATAGTTCTAACATGCAACCCGTAAAACATTGCAAAATATGTTAACGCTCTTTTTGCATCTAAATTTGGGCCTTTTCTGACTAAATTTACCAAAACGTTCTTAGAAATTAAATTAAGATTAACCATAATTTTTCTAGGGGTAAACATGCCATCAATAATTTCTAACAGCAACTAAGGTTTGGCTTACAATTGGCGTCCAGTAGTGTCACACTTAAGGTCATACTGTCACAGTGTAACGTGATCAGGGGAACATCAAATTATCTGACTCTTTGATGTAAGAATCACTTGGTTTCTGTAAATGCTGAAGTAATTTGAAAACTTGTCGTCTGCCCTTTTTCACAAAAACTTGAATAAAAAAGCCATTTCATGTTCGATTTCTGTATGTGAGGTCTTATATTAAAGTAAATTGAGTATTTTTTACTGTCCAATTAAAAACATAACAATTTTGTATAGTTATGGATCTACAAGCGTTTTAATTTCGCTATTGTTTGAAATTTGGCAATTTATCATAATGAAATTAATTTTTTTTAAATTATAACCGTATCCACTTGCTGCCTTTTATAAGCCAACGCTTCACTCATAGCTCCGATACCTTTCTAGCGAGTTCTATAAATTTTTCGAAAATGTTCTCTAGGTACTCAAACTGGTTTTACAACGAACCAAAACATACCACAAAATTTTGCTCTACTAGAACCTAAGACTTCAAATCAAAACAGTTCGGTTCGGTTCATTTCATTCACGAATAGTGGAACCATATGTATATTAAGATGCATATCAATTTGACATTTTGTCAAATATAATTTTATACCACTGCAAAGAGTATTATAATTTTGCCCAAAAGTTTGCAACGCATAGAAATATTCATTTCAGACCCTATAAACTATATATATTCTTGATCAGGGCGACGATTTGAGTCGATTGAGCTTTGTCCGTCCGTCTGTCTGTTTCTGCGCAAACTTGTCTCTCAGTTTTAAAGCACTCAAGCTGAAACTTTGCACACATTCTTGATTTTACTACACGCTGCCAATGAGTCGGAACCGACCGGATCGGATGACTATATATTATAGCTGTCATAGGAACTGTCAGTCGAAAAATGGATCTTAGTGGGAAATTCTGTTTTGTTTTTATTGTTAATGTCTCCAAATTCATCGCTTATTAATATTTATGCTTACGTACGGATTTGCAAATTTTGATCAAAGCCGAATAACTATATCTTATAGCTGCCATAGGAACCGTCGTTCGAAAAATGGAGTTTATTTAAAAGGTATTATAATTCTGCCCGAAGTTTGCAGGTGTCATCTCCGACTTCATATCCTGGTCAGCATGACGAGCTGAGTCGATTAAGCGTTGTCCGGTCCGTCTGTTCGTCGTCTGTTTCTACGGGGAGAGAGGGCTGAGTCCCTGGTTGGAGCTAGGAAATTTGGCACAGAGTCTCTTTGCGCTGTATATGCGGAACGCGAATACAAATGTTCGTTCGAAAAGGGGTTTTAGAAGAAAACTGTTTTGTTCTCTATTACGTGTCGAACAGCGGGTAATATGTAGTTTTAGTTGAGACAAGCTATTTTAAGTGTATCAAAACTTCGGCACAGACGAAGTTAGCTTTGCCTTTCCGTTTAAATTATTATTTAATTCTAATTATTTAATTTTAATGATAGCGTTCTTAAGCTCTGATAATTTAAACCATTTGCAATAGTATAAAAACTTCGTTAGTTAGTTTGGCCTTTTAAAAAAATTGCACGTTTTTTTTGTACAATTTCAAAACTATAATGACTTATTATGTAACTTTCAATTATATTAAATTATCAAATGTTATTTGAAAAGGTACAAAGGATCTATTTAATTTTCAAAACTCTTCCAAGAGGAAAGAGATGTATAGACAATGCCGTACAAGGATACGACAAATAGTGTTGCACATCGAAACTTCAAGCAACGTAAAGAAATTCAGAAGTAGGAGCGACTGTGTGGTCCCGAGTGCGCTCTCCAGTCAAGGCGGAGCTAAGAACAAAATTTAAAAAATTTATAAATTCGTTGTTTTTCTGTTTCTATATAACAATGTGCCATTTCCATTTCCTTTTTTTGTGTAATAATGAAATTATAAAATATCACTTTGATCTTAAAAAATATGATTTTGATATGTTTGAAAATTTCAGCTTGATATTTTTGGTCAGGACCATTGCAAATGTCATTTACAGGGGTATCCTGGAAATCTATATTTTCGTATAATCGTTTGCACATCGAACTAAACTGGAAATACTTTATTTGCGAATGGCCAAGAATCAGACCGCCTACTAGATTATGTGGAAGGAAAACCGTACGCATCAAATCTACTTGGCTTGGGGCCGGCGGTTTCAAATCGCTTAACTTTTGTCATCTAATCTAGTAGGCGGGCATGTTTGAGCCCCTTAACATATAAATTCAAATAGTTTTAAAATGAAATGATAACGTTAACACTAAAGCCTCTAGGCTCTACAGATTTCTGTGACTCAACCGATAGGATTTTTATTGATACGAAAAAAATATCATATTGAACCCCAGAAAATAAAAAAATTAATAATTTTATCAATACACGTAATGTTTGAATTCTTGATCCAAGAGCTAATTTCTTACCCAAGGTCAAACTTTGGATCTCGAACTTCTTGATCCATGAGTTTTTAACGCTATACTCTGTAAATTTGCTAGCTGACTCCATTCAATTACTTATTAAACCCAGAATGAATGTAGCTCGATTTAATGAACAAAACTCTTAAGGATCGATTCATTTTTGTGTGAATAGCTAGAACTTTTCTCAGTATATTATAACTCCATTTAAACTGTCGGAAATTTAGCATTATTTGGTAACGCCCCCAGCCGACAAAGCTGATTAACTTCTGTTATGTTTACATATAATTTATTTATCAAATATAAAGTTTGGACATTTCTTTTATGCTTATGAACTAGTAAAATGTTTTCTTTTTGTCAGACAATCACAGATGTTTTATGCTAAGATGACTTTAAGATAAAAGTTAACAATAGTTATTATTGCCAATAATAAATAATCTCCAAAGCTCTGTCTTTTTTTTGGCAAGTTTAGGCACAGTTAACAATAAAAGTTTAGGTCAAAGACAGCTCTAGATACCAGATCTTACACGGTTTTTTTTCTGTCTTATTTTGTATTTGTAATAATGACTACAAAATTTATAAGAACTTGCTAAATAAATTTAAATAAATATATGTGTATATGTGTATTTTCAATGTAGATACCAGAGTAACAGGCAATTGCTTAGAAAAACTATTGATGGCATGCTCAGGCTTAAATCTGCTGCTCCGCCTCCGGCATTATCAGTTGCTGCTGTAGTTGTGCTGCTGAATGGTCCAATAGTTGCACTAGTTGAGTTCTCTGCACGCGAATCGGGTACAAAGTCTCCGCAGCTAGGGAAATTGGCGGGTACTGGCCGCATTTGATCATTGTTTCCCACCTTAAAGACCATGGCCATGCCGATTTCTGCATGGAATTCGATGTGACAGTGAAACAGCCAAAAGCCCGGATTAGAGGCCTCAAAGCGTATGATGGTATAACCGCCATCTGGTACCGTAACTGTATCCTTTACAGGTGGATTAACCAGATTGCGCTTAAGCAAATTAAATTGATCGAGTTGTTTGATCTGTAAACGACGTAAAGGATGTTTAACGAAAATGCGAAAATAGTGCAAAATAATTCATTTTTATGTTGTTGTTGTTGTTTTTGTGTTTTCACTTTTATCATTAAAGTTTATTTTGAATTGTGAGGAATAACTTACCATTTCGATGGTCACATTCTCACCCAGCCGCTCCAGGCCCACCACACGAAAAGCATTACCATGCAAATGGAAAGGATGATTTGCATAGTAGGTGAATCCCTCATCCACTATGATTAATTCCACCACCGCACCCAGGGGCACTTGGAGCACATGATGACACTTACAGAACTGCGTGCGGCAATCGATGCCCTGCTCCATTAGACTGGTTTCATTACAAAAATCCTCATCACTCAACTGATTTCGCGAGGGCAGCAGCGCCATTGGTGGAAAGTCCAAGGTAATATGATTCAATTGGGGTGTGTACAAGCGATTCGCTTGAGTCATATTGGTATCCATGCCATAGTAATCCTGATGATGAAAGTCTGGATTGTCTTTGGCATAAAAATCATAGTACACAAAGAACTTGTAGTCCACCTCGGGCTGCAGAGTATCGTCATCTATACCCGAGACTGTGTCATAGATGGGTAACGCTCGCATCTCTGCTATAGTTTTGGTATCAGGATATCCAGGCCCACGATTCATCACATTCAACTCTATACCCTCCGCTTTATGAGCATAACTCAGCTCTGCATTTGGCTCCTCTGGTGGAGCACCTTCATAGCGCAAAATAGCCACCTGAAAGGCTGAGGTAAAGCGTTCACTGCAGTCCATCAAACCCTTGAGACGTATCCAATAGTTGCCCACCTCCTGATTGGCATTCAAAACAAAGTCAAAACGTTCACCCGCATAGGTGACTATGGAGCCCACCTCTAGGGCTTCCAGATCATAACTATCCGAGTTGATGGCCGTCAAATTGTGCTTATCCACCGAAACAACAATGGGACAATTTAAATATTCCGCATTGATAATACGAAAACGGTACCGAAAACCACGTCTCACATGGTAGACCTGATGGGGTACCCGCTCAAGAGGTATTTCATTCAGGTTACCCCTTCGCTGACGCGAATGTGTCTGATTCACGGGCAGCAGTCGTGTTGTATTCACCTTCGCCAGACGCGCCTGACGTGGTAGATTCTGCACCATGTCCACTTCCGATTTGGGAAAGAGGGACACCGCTGCTCTACCCGTTTTTTTCTGATGCTCCAATTTGGCCTCGGCCCATATGCGATTGTAATAACGCCCCCGGCCGTTGATTAGCAAATTGTGTGGCTTATTATCTCCACGCGAATGATGATGATAGGCAAACACATTAACTCCCGGCTCATGTATCCAATCCTGTATGACCATAACATGCTCGCTTAAGTCAAAATCGTATAAACCACCATGAGGTTCCGCTGACTTGGGTTTACGTATAATCAAGGCCCCAAACATGCCATCGCCTCTCTGCATACCCGTATGCGAGTGCCAGAAATGTGTGCCGGAATTATCGGCCGGGAAGCTATAACGAAAACTGGCATGGGGTCCAATGGGGCATTGCGTGATGTGTGGTGTTCCATCCATATAGGGTGTGGTCTTCTGATGCAAGCCATGCCAGTGGATGCTGGTGCTTTCACCCAGCAAATGATTCTTCAGATCTACCACAATTTGATCGCCCTCGCACACTTCTATGGCCGGACCGGGCATCATGCGATTCACCACTGTAATCCCACGTTCCAGACCATCGCCCATAATGCAATGCGGCCGAGCGCAGTCCGTGAGGTTCTGTGGACAACTAAAGCAAGCCTTGGAGAAGGTCTGATACCATTCCACCACAAATCTATAGTGACAGATCATGGGGTCCGCATTGGCCTGACAATCACGCACACAGGGATGTTGTCTATACCATTCTGGTGTCCAGATATCTGCAGATTCTTGCTCTTCTTCAAAATTATCAAATGGTTCGGCACGTGCCAGGGATACGGGTCGGCAGGTGGTGCAACAGTTATGGGTTTCTATGCGATTGACGGGACAGTTTTCGGCCAGGGGTGGACAGTTCCGTTTGTAGGTGTTAATGATAATGTGTCCATTCTCGAGTTCGCCACATTCCAACATGGTACAGTCTGCATCATTGTGCCAAGATTCGCCCACTGCATACAGAGTGTTGTTGTACTGACAATGTGTACGTACGCATTCACCGCAACAACTGCCGGGGGTTTTACGCAGCTCTGAACCCTGGAAGAAGCATCAAAGTGTGATTAATAAGGGGAACTTCTAAAAATTGTTAAGGGGATTTCTACAGAAAGACACACGCTTGAGTGCTTATGTGGTTTTGGATATCAAAATACCTTTGGACTTGATCAAAAGGCAGATTTTAGCGGAGAGAAAAACCCAGCTCAATCAATGTCAAATCTTTAGAGAGCAAATAAAATGAATTTACTTAAAGATTTGCTTAAAGATTGCGAAACTTTGGCGGTTAAGACAACATGATTCAAATTAAAGATAAGCGTGGATAGTGATTATTTTATGCGTGTGTTGAATTGTTAGTGTTTATGACAAAACACTACAATTTTTTTACAACTACAATTTTTTAATCATAGCTATGGAAGCAGCTTTACATATAGAAAAGCTGATAAATATGTAGGATTGCCAGAATATTCCTAATGTAATGTTGCAAGAGTATCCTTAATATGTTAGCTTAAGCACGCCAAATACGTAGAAAGAGCGATCAAGCAGAACAGCGAGAGAGTGAGGTTTAAGCTGCTGGAGTGAGAGGTTGTGTGTTCTCGTGTCGATAAACAATTGCAAAACTAAAAGATGTTAAGCGTTAAATTAAGTAATTACACTATTCAATAAACTATCATCGTATGCTGTAAGAAATCAAGGAGGAAGTGTGTAATTATTTGGAAAAGCAGACTTCAGTGACCCAAACCCCACAAATATAGGAACAGAGAAAGCAAAAGTTTTTGATGTGAAACATCTTTAATTTCGGTACGGAAGATTTCAGTAGGAGTAAAATTTGATTTCAGCGTCACGTGACGTTTCAGCACTGCGCTGAGGTCATGCATATATTATGTTGTTGTTTTCGAGGAGTGTCCCAGAGGAAAACGGGGGAAAAAGGAGTGAAAGAGAGTGGAAAGAGGAGGGTAAAGTGGTGGAAAAGTGGTGTGAAAGTGGTGGAAAGTGGGAGGCGAAGTGGAGGGTGATAAGTGGGGGTGACTAAACTGCGACTAAACATAGACTAAACAGTGTCTAGTCAGTGACTGAACAGTGACGAAACATTAACTTGACGTGACTTAGCAGAAACTTGACAGTGACTAATCACTGACTTGGCAGTGACTTGACAATGACTAAACAGTGACTAGACAATGACTTAACAGTTACTTGACAGTGCCTTGAAAGTGACTAAACAGTGATTTAACAGTGGCTTAACAGTGGCTTGACTGTGTTTCGTGTTTCTTCGACTAAACAGTGACTTGACAGTAACAAAACAGTGACTAAACGGTGACTAAACTGTGACTTGATAGTGACTATACAGAGACTAAACGGTGATTAAACAGACAGTGATTTTGTTGTTGGTATTTGTACTTCCTGTTTTCTCATTTTTTACACTATTGTTATTGTGGATTTGTACACCATTGAGAAAGCTTGTGATATTGAAGTTAAACCCTTAAATTTAGCATCATGTTTCACATCAAAGCCTCGTGAGTGTTAATGTCGCTCACACCCTTTTTTTGGGATGAATAGATTTTTCATATTCTTTGAACGATTTTCAGATACTTTTGATGAAATTTAAGATCAATTTAACATTAAATGTATTAATAATATATTAATAATTATCACTTTTACAATAGCGTTTTAAATTTCCTAATACTCACCACATCACAGTAAAATTCATTGCAATCCACCTGGGTGACGGTTATATGAGCTTGCGGTTCCTTCTCTACACCCGCTGCGCATGTGTATACCAGGCAAGCATTCTGTGAGTCAAACCACACGGCACCCAACTCCTTGCGGTAAGTATTATTGTGCTCCTGGTGCAGGCAAAATGTGCTGCTGCCTGTAAATAACAAATTTAGTAATTTATTGTTTGATTTGACAAAAATACACAAAATATTCGCATGGCCATAAAAACAAAGGTAAACAACACTTCTTTTGTTGTCTGTGGCAAACAAAAAAAGTCACGCGCTGGAGATACTACATATACGTAATTTATAATTCTTTTAATTGAATGCAACACGTCGAGAAACAAAGGGATGTTTATTTTGTTAAGGGGTTAATATTATTGATGTAGCCTAATTGTCTTACTGAAACCCACAAAAACTGGTTGATTAAGAGAATTAAAAAAACCCAAAACTCACTGAGAGAAAAAATAGAGAATTGCACTATTGAATCAAGAGTGTTCGTACAGTAAGTGTGAAAGTTCTTGATTTAAGAGTGAAATTTTTGATCCAAGAGTGCATTTTTGATACCGGCATTCTTGATTTTTTTACTTACTTTACTGGGACTTGAACTCGGGACCTCGAAGAGGACTGAACACACGGACGACAGCACCTTAGCCCACTCGAATATCAGCCATCAGCAAAACCTCGCGTCAAAATCGTACTTAAGAATGTACACAGTTGAAAATGTGGAGGCCGTGGATTAAGCCCATACACGTTACTCGTAGAGTTTAAAGGGTATGTAGCAGGTATGTAACAAAAAGAAGGAATCATTTCCTACCCTATAAAGCAGGGCTGCAAACCTCCTAAAAATCGGGAGGGGTTCACTTCGGGGTTCGGTCCCGCAAATCTTTTTGGGTTCGGGTTCACGGAGCGGGTTCAGAAGGTCGCTTAACCTAATTTTGAAACAAACTTAGTGCTAATTTCCCTTCCCTTCCCTCCAGATAGCTGCTATGTGTCAGATCTGAGTTAGTTTATGTGACATATGGCTCTAGGAGAAGATGAGAAATCGGCCCTTTAACATTTTATTCATATATGGAAGTTTGGAGGCTTGATAGTATCATATTCGAGTTTGGATCGCCGAACGTTTTAGCAAGCTCCAGGTCAATAAATCATGGAGCAATGAGTATTAGAGATAAAATGTACACTGCCTCACAATCTTGAGTGGTGATAATCGATAGTCCGCATTAAGATTCTAATTGTCCGTAAAGGAAATCACAGTTAGAGCGAGACGGGCGTATTCCCAAGTGCATATAGAGAGCGTAAGTAACAACAAACAGCTGACTAATTTCTGACAGAAGCGGTGTCGACTGCGCAACCGTTAAGTCTATTTATTTAGACTTTTAAAAACAAGGAACACACACGACACAAAAGAGGATGATCGACTGTACAGCTGTATTAAGAACCTCCCGGTTCTATCATAAGCAGGCTTTGCATATCTTCTGCAAGTTGGCAGAGTCCATTGCTATGACTGTTCGGGAATTCCAAAGGCAGCACAAGTGCAAAAACTTAAAACTGCCAATTTGCAAGAAGTCTTTGTGTATGTGATATTATTTCTTAGTGCTAGAAGTACAGGACTTAGTTGGAAGCACTAATTACTATGACAATGGGGGTAATCAAGTGTTTTTAAAGTATTTATTTATTAGTTCCATTTAAATATTATAGAATGAAGCAATATGTTTCTTTGTAAGCTGTTTTGTATTCCAAGGCTTGCAAAATATTGGAAAATGCCAATCTTGACATTAATAGTATAAAAGAAATGTAATGGAACATGTTTTTTGAACCGAACCCTTTTCTACTTTTTTTTTGCTCCGGTTAAACCGATTGAGAACTTTAAACGCGTAATTGAGGGATATATGTTAATATTGTTCTAGCAAAATCTTATCGCTAAACCAAATGTAAGCTTCTAAATCATAAACTGATATCTCTGTTTATACAGTTTTCTATTCATATGCTGTCCCGATAAGTCATTAAGTTTCTTTCACAGTACACAAAATAAAGCTTATCAATCTTATATAACCTAGCAGCCATAAACTTGAGAATAAGTACTTTTACAGTAAAATGATTTTTTAATTGACAATTAACTCTTTTTTTTGGTTCTTAGAAATAGCATGAGCGATTAAATTAGAACAATTTTATGGCATATTTCATTTTTTATTGGGTCAGCCAGTTAACTTCGTCATATCAGGCTTAAGCACTCTACAATCAGTTGGTCGCACCTTTTTTCTTACAGAAAACCGTTTACACTTCAGATTTAAGCCTATCCAAACTGCAAATGCAACCGGATCCCGGATCTGACTTTAATTAGCATTTTGCATACTACACTGAGACGACACATGTCCCACATTTAAATTACAATTGAAGCAAATGACTTAACCAGTTCCAAGGCCAAAAAGTCATTTGCAAATTAATTAGTTAAGCAAAATTATATTCATTTAATATGTGAATATCAGATAAAATTTGGAGATCATTATGTTGTGTCTGATTAGAAGTTCAAGCTATTCAAAAATCTATCTTGCCTAGCCATAATCAAAGCCATAAAAAAACAGCAGTCTACAATATTACACAAGCATGCCGTAATGTCGAATTTTTAAATTTTTTTTGTTTTTGTTTTTTTGTCGTGTGCGAATCGGTTTTTATTGGCTTCATCTTGGAGTCAGAGCTAGATGTGCTCTCTACTTTACCACTAAATAAAGTTAAGGTAACAGAAGAAAAAAAATATATTTTTATTTTAATTTTATTCCACTTTACTGCGTACGATTGTCACGTCACAAAAATATATTATTTTTAAAGCCTAGTACGGAGGGAGTTCGAATTTTCCCTTCAGCTGTCAAACTCCATATAAAAAAAATGTTTGCTTTAGGAATTTTTCCTTGCCTCATTCTGAAGTTGGGTACGCAGAAAGCCAAGCAATACACACAAGGAATTTTGAGAGTTGCCATATCAACGAACCGTGTGGACTGTATCGAACAACTGATATTTCTCCCAGAGATATACAACAATAAGATACAAAAATGTATTAATTGATGCAGTGAAAAACAATGCCTGTTTGTGGGACATCACAGATGGCAAGCAACTGGACACCGCATTTACAAAAAACGGCTTGTGAAGCAGTTGGTGTCCAGTTGAGAAAAGGATTGCATATAATCACTTCGTGTGGCTGCCTCATTCTCCTGCACCAGACAATCAGGATGGAGTCTTGCGCCACTCTTGTCATGTTGTTTCATGGCTCGCCACAAGGCATGAACCGAGCCATCTTGCGTTGCAGCGATATGTGCACCTAAATGGGATCCTTCTCGCCCTAAATTATGTTCAAAATTGAAATGGAACAATTATGATTGCACTTATCTGGCCCCGTGCAGACCATTATATTCTTGGTAACAGGCAATTCTGTAGGCTTGCTCACATGCTTCATATTTATAGCTGCAACTGCAATTGCAACTTCCTCCATGTTGTGCTTTGTGTCTCATTTTATTTAAATCTTATAGTTAAGTCATAATACAAATCAGCTGGCCTATTTATTTATTTTCCGTATTCGTTATTTTTTTTTAAGTTTACCTGGTCACACTGCCTTTTACATTCCACAAAAAGGAATATTAGGCAAATTTCTTGAAGGAAAATTCGAACGCCCTCCGTACTAGGCTTAAGGAATAATTTTTTTGGCAATGTTTTATTTTGGGCGATTAAAATTAATTTATAAATAAGGTATTGGTATTTAAGGGTACTGTATAAATTCCGAAAAATTTTTTTTAGATCTCGTTTTTTTTTAGGGTTTTATAAACACCCTGTAAAACTTTCAAGCAGATCCGAAAATATGTTTACCAAAAATAAAGAAAATCAATTCTTTTTCCCGACCCTCTTATAAGAAAATTTTTTTTATCGAGCCTCGTGTTTTTAAAAATTTTATGTTTTTTTCTGATTTTTAGCAAAAAAAACTTTAAAAAAAAAAGTTAAAAAAGTTAATTCATTCATTAAAAAAAAAAATTACTTGAAATTTTTTGGAGGGGTTTTTATTTACCATGTCTTGAAGCACTTCGAACTTTTTTTAGAACTTTGATTGAGCGATTTTAATATCTCTTTTTTGGGGGAAAGCTAACACTCAAATGCACCTCATCAATGTTTGAAATCTATCAAAAATAGTTTTCATATCATCGAAAACAGTTTTCGAAACTATCTCGTTAACTACTTTTTGCAAAATGGTTGTTTTTTTTTTTAATTACTCCTAATACCCACCATTCTGGTGTGAACTAGGATATTTTTGATCGGTCAAAAAATGACGGAGCAAGGACCAATAGAGTGGCAAAAAAAGTAATTTTTGACTGTGAAACCCCATAACTCCGCCGTTTATTGACCGATCCAAAATATGCAAGTTCACACTAGAACTACATCAGTTCTGAACCAAACCCTGTTTTCGTTTTCACATTCAGGTGATCCGTTCTCAAACAATTTTTGCAACCATGGGCCTATGTTTTAAATTTTTGGCCAACTTTTATCCCGAATACAAAAAACAACTGCAGGAGCAACAACAAAAATTTCTAAATTTAATTTAACCGATTACTTATCAAATAAAGAAAACCCGCTTGTTAATATCACTTATACACAGAGGGGAAAAACGTGTTCAGAAAATAGTTGCCTTCAACTTAAAAGAAAGAATGTTCTCAAAATTTTGGGAACGAATGTTCTAAATGTTCTTGAATTGAGTAAAGTTGTTCTCAATCGGATAATATTTGCTTTGAACAACAACAAAACCGGTTTTCAAGAGAGAGATATACAAGAGAGAGAGAGAGCGAGTTGGCTCTCTTTTTGATCTCCCTCTTGTCAGCTCAACAAAGCATAAGCAGCCCTCTAGACGTGCATCTGCAAAACTGTTCAACGGTCGAATTGGCTAGCGCGTCATTCCATACGTTGAATGCATAAGGTACCTGGCTCAAATCCCAGTCAAGCCGGAACTAATTTTTCTGTGTTTTTCTGAAAAACTTAAATTTGACGAGTCAGGTTGGGGTGGGTCGTTGAAGCGATGTTTCTGATTCCTATGGAATATATATGGGTGGAGGGAGAAGCAGCAGGCGCACATATCCAAGGAGTCTTGCCTCCCTTTACTTCCAATCAAAAGAAGTATTGTCCCCGTTGTGAGGAATCCGCCCACACCTGGTCCAAGTGTAATCAAATTTTTTCCCATGTTCTTGAAAACGGAACAAATCATTTTCTCAAAAATGAAACAATATCACTTCAATTAGAGTTTTTGCGTTCTCAAAAAATTGTTCTTAAAGTGAGAATATTTCACTACATGTGAGAAAACCCGTTCATGCATACTTTATGATAACGTTTGTGCTCATTTTGAGTCCAATGTTCTCGGTTTTTTCCCTCTGCGTAGTTTTGGTGTAATTTAACTTTTTGTAAACCTTTAAAAAATGACACCAGAAGGTATACAGTACCCTTAAAGTCAAAAGATATACATTTTCGTTCTTAACAAAATTTTATCATTTTGGTCCTGCTTGGGAATGATTCGAATATTTTATTGGTATAAATCCAAAAGGGGGACAAAGGTGTTGGTATTTTGTGTTGTATGAAACTTGAGCTTTCTTCGATAATAACGAACAAAAGTAGCTGCTATGCTTCGTGACAATTTGGCTCCCATAAGTTTAGAGATAAACCGAATGCTCTGTAGTGAATATGAAACCGCAAATGCAAATAGCGAACATGCATAGATATCATTAAAACATTTAAAGCCAATTACTATCAAAAAAATTAAAAAAAAAAAACTAATACTCGAAAATTGCAAACTAAATATTTGGTGAGCAAAGTATTTTCTCTAGTTTTTTTTTAATTAAAATTCTTAATTCCATAACAAAATACTTATTTGGTTCCCTTCTTAAATACCGCTAAAGACGACTGTATTTTATTGAGTATAGCTGACATCACCTTTCTCGCACCAATCTATACAGAAAAATATTCAGATTATATGTGTAACGGCTGGTAAGCTACACCATATGTCGGGGATAAGATAAACTGGTACTATAAACGATTTAATTACGGACTAATCGGTCATAAAAATTATCAAGCTGCAAGTTCATTCAGAAGAAGTTTTAAGGGAAGTGGGCTTACATTTTAGGATGTTTAGTCTATAATTTTACCAATTTGATCACATTCATCAACGGAAAAAACAAACAGGTGGTTATAGACCACTCCCTAATTCTCCGATGGCTTGCATCCCTTAAACAAACATTAAGCTTTTGCTTTAAGAATGTTGTAAACTGTAAACAGTTTATGGATTTTGCATTATTTATGTGAAAAACATCAAATCAACACTCTGGGCTGGAGAGAATGAAAAATGGTTATTTGTGGACACATGTGTAGATACCTCGTGCTGTTCAGCTTCAGCTTGGCACTCTCTGGGTTGCTTGGCCTTTAACAAAATAAAAACAAAAACAAATTGCAGCAGCTGTTTGGCATATAAATTATATGCGATTTTTACATTTACTCCGTTAGGGCCATTTAACCATTAACGCCCGCATTTATTGACTGCTTGTTGTCTGCCTACAGTCAATGGGTCTCGTTATGATGGTCATTATGACGATTGCTTGTTTTGTGAGTAAGTAATTTTTTTATTTAGCAACTGAGCGTCAAAAGTGTGTGTCAATTATTGTTTGCATTGCTTGAATAATGACGAATGCTAATGAAGACAAGCAGGTAGGCCAAGGTCTCTTCTTATTTTGCAAAATTTCTATAATTATTTTCTAATTTTCAAAAGTATTCACTCACCTGTTAAGCCACAGACGTGACTCGCAAACTGTAATAGTGCTAAAATTAACAGGCCTGTTAATTGTCTGTTAACACTGTTGGGCCGCATGCTGCTAATGGTTGACATCAACCAACTTTGTATTGTTTGTATGGCGCTCATTTTGTCATAATTATGGTTCACGGTATATTTAATTTGTGGTTTCTTTTTGTTATTTTATTTTGGGTTATTTAAATGTTGGGCGGAAATGTTTTGTGGATTTTTTGGGCTGAAAATTAGACAATTAAAGGTGTCTGTTAGCAATATATACATAAGTAGGAGCTCAAATATATACTAAATATTTAAATCAGCTGCAGAAACATTTGCTCAGCTGGGTAATTTTGTTTTGGTTTTATTTTAAATTGCTAAGAAACGCTTAGGCACGTTCACCAAAGACCAAACATTTAAGATATATATAAGTTTTTATATTAACTTAAGTATGATTTACGGTTGACTGTAAATATCACTCATACGCTCTGTTGCTATTAGCCAGATGCCAGGCTTTGGCCTTGCCAATTGTAGGTCCTATCAGCACATGGCCAAGCCAGCTTACACAAACACACGCACGCACTCACACAGACATAAAGCACGTACAAATTTAATTAATTAGCACGCTTTTCCTCAAACACACACACACACACACATCCTCACAGACTCACTCACGTCCGCCAAGGGGCCGCTTATGAGCGAAAAAGAAGCCTCAGACGAATGTCCGGCTGTACACCCTGGTGAAGAAAATGCGGACCAACAAGGCACACAACGCATACATATACAGAAAATTGGGCATAAATTATGAAAAGCAACAGCAGGGAAGGAGACGACAGGCACCAAAACGAGCAAAAAACATCAAATTTCCGTAAATAAAAAAATGTTCAGGCGAAAAGTTTGACTCCACAATTCTTGTAAACCCATGGTCTACAATGTGATGCTCTGCGAAAAGCAAATAATGTTAAATTTGACTCCATTAATGTTCTAATTAACATATTCAAGTTCAAGGAAAGCTTTTAACCATCTTAAAATCGGCTTAGTTTTAAGCTTTTCATTCTATCAGTCTATATTAGTAAGGGTCAACCCTTAAATTAAGAGTGCAAAAGTGAGCAAAAAGAGAAGGTGGAACGAAAAGTCAAGTGATTGTAAGACAAAAACTATAATATTTTTGTGTTTTTCGTTAAGCCAATTTTCTGTAAATTTTGATGGTTGCTACTGAGAGTTGTGTTGGCCGTCATTCCCCAGCCAAAATAAAACTTTATTTTATTTTCAAATTTCCTCCTACGCGTTTCGGTCGCATTTTGCGCCTTCATCAGGGAGCCTGCATTTATTTGTCTATAAAAATATACAAACAAATAGTACAATGAATTTCATACATACATATTTCACCAGTTCCCTATATTCGTTACTTTTGTTAATTTGTTAATTAGTCGTTCCATTGTATTTCTTTCGTTTTGTCAAATGTTTGATTTTCTTGTTATACGTACATGTAATTTGTTTGGTGTACGTCGTCTTTATGATTTACAGCCCGATCTCCCCGCTGCACAGTGGGCGAAAGTTTTTATATGCTCCAAAAATGTTTCTCCATCGATTACTAATATCGCACTGAGCTTATAAAGAGGTCCTATTTCGATTGACATGCTCCAATTTATCAGCTGTGAGCAATCAAACACAACATATATTCTGCTGGTGCATCCTTAAGATTTCCCGGGTTTTTTACCACTACCAAATTTGGTCTAAAGTTGCTTTTGTTATAATTAAGTGGAAGAAATGTGTTTTTATTTCTAGCTAGGGGTATGTATAAACGAAAAAATGTTTTCTTTGTGACCTGTTCTATAGCGTTGTTTAAAAAAATGTAGTTAAAGTTTACTACACCACTAATGACTTGAAAACAGCCAATAAAAGATTTTAGTGGACCAGAACTTCCGAGATTCGTGGGGACTCGCGTTAGAATATTTTTTTTAAAATTACTATGTTGTCTTGTGTTTGTGAAATGTCCAATATGAATCCCGGCCACCACCAACTTTACATGATATTTAATTTTTTAGGCGCAATGTCAGCATCAAGAAAAAAACTGTTTTTAGTTTGTCTCAACGAAGAATTCACCATAATAAAGTTTTTGGCTTTTGCAAACTATTTTTAGATACAGTTTTAAGTAAATAACTAACTTGCATCGAAATCTATTAAAACTTGTGAGATTTTATTAGCTTGCTCAAAACACCGATATCTTTCCTTTCTATGATGTATTGCGATCATCGAGATGGACTCGGTGTTCATCCATAGATTTTCTTTACCAATATCTCATATTTTCTTCTTCTAAATAAGTGCGATTCTTGAGATAAAAAAAATTGTTTTCTATTTTTTTTAATATTTTATCTAGATGTTTAAAAAAGAAATTTGGAACTTTTTCGAGCAAACTTCATTTTTTTAATATTTTTTGCTCTTTGCATTCAAACAACTTAACCGATTTAAAAACAATGTTGAAAAATTTCAAATAAATCTTAAACTTCATCTTAAAAACTTAAAAAAAAAATGTTTTAAAACTTTTTATTTTTTTTATCTTTTATTTCAACCTTAAAAAAAATTGTGCAATATTTTTGAAATTTGGAAAAATTTTGTTTTTTAAATTTATAAAAAAAATTAATTAAAAACTTTTTTATATATCTTTGTTGCTTTTGTTTCTATTAAAAAATTTAATTAAAAACTTTTTTTTTATATCTTTGTTGCTTTTGTTTCTACCTTTAAGAGAAAAATAGATAGCCATTTTCTCATTTAATTTGGAAGATATTAATTTAATTCCGCTAAATTTGTCATTTCGCCCACTGTGCGCTGTTGAATCCGAAGACTTTCCAGTGTCAGTCTGGTTCTCTCTCTCTTTTCTATGTCCAGCACTTCAAAATTATTGAAATCAGCTGTGTGTCCAGATGTTGTCAAGTGTCTTTTACCTTACATGCTATTTCGTACACAACGTCCTTTAGTTGTTCTTTCGATATTTTATCTTTTGTGTTCGTAAACAGTTCCCTTGTGTTTGTGTGGGCTTTTATGCCAACGTTAGATTTGATTGTTGTCTCACATATGGTACACTGATGTATTGTGTCTTCTCGCTCTTGTCTCTGTTGTCGGGGTTATTGATTTTTGTTTGGGTGGTATTCGTTATTAGTCTTTCAATCAGCTGGTCTGAATAACTATTTTTTCTAAGTATTGTTATACACTTGAAAAGTGTATTATAATTTTGCCCAGAAGTTTGCAACGCATAGAAGAAATCATCTCCGACCACATAAAGTATATATATTCTTGATCAGCATGACGAGCTGAGTCGATTAAGCTTTGTCCGTCCGTCTGTCCGTCTGTCTGTTTCTACGCGAACTAGTCCCTCAGTTTTGTAGCTATCGAGCTGAAACTTTGCACAGAGTCTTTTTACTGCACGCTGCTAATATGTCGGAACCGAGCGATCGGATGACTACTTCTTGTAGCTGCCATACAAATGTTCGTTCGGAAAATGGGTTTTTGTTAGAAAAACTGGTTTGTTCTCAATATTACGCTCTCAAACACGGTCATGGGTAATATGTAATGTTTTTAGCCTGATCTGCGAAGATTGGTCGAAGTCGCTAACCGTTGAGACATGCTATTTCAAATGTATCAAAACTTCGGTACAGACGAAGTTAGCTTTGTCTTTCTCGTTTTAAGTTTAATTTCGGGTCTGTATGATGCGTCGCTTAAGGTGCCTGCTTTGTTTATCATATTCTTTGCTGTGTTGATTTTCTGGGTTATGGGCTGATTTGAGTGAAAACACATTATTCTCCATAAAGCTATGGTTTTTGTGTACCACTTGAACCTTAATTTTCCGTTGTCTCTTTTTATTTCCGTGTCGAGGTATCATATTCTGTTGTCCTTCTCTTCTTCCATTGTGAACTAAGTCCGATGATGTTGCTTGTTCAGTGTTTTTTAGAATAGCCTGAGCGTTTTTTTTCCTAGTTATGCAGACTATATCATCCACAAATTTTGTTAGGTGTTTGACTTCTATGTGTTTATTCTCTAAAATTGCCATTGAATCGTCCAGTATAACATTTGGTATGGTCGGTGAGAAGTCAAGAATTTCCTTAAATCTAGTCTTTGGTATCTTCGTGTACTCGGCTTTGTCTGTCCATTTGTTCATTATGTTCGTCATTGCTAATTTCACTGGTATATTCGTAAACAGCGATACTACGTCTAAAGATGCAGAACTTTGTCGCAATGTTGGTGTTTGGTAATGTTTTCTTTAATTATACTGCATTTTGTATATTGTACTTCTTGGAAACAATGTTCCTAAGAATGCCTTTGTAAGGCAGCTATCGGTTTAAGAGGTGTATCTTGTTGGTGGATTTTCGGCAGTCCATACATGTTCAGTGTATGTCCTCCGAAGCAGTACAGGTCCATTTTTAGTCTTGTGTCAATATAATTTTGTTTGTACAATGTGTTGATGATTGCGTTGTTCTTTCTAATTAGTGCTTGTTTCAGATTCTTTCGTTATGATTTTGATTAGGTGTTCTTTGATGGGTTCTTCTGTGTTCTTGGCAATGGTCAGTATCACTTTGTCCTTTTGGTTTAATTTTCTGTTGTGCTTCAAATTTTTTAGTCGTTCGCTTCTAATTGTATCCCTCTGTTTGTCATTTTGTATCGTTTGTATTCCTTGTTCAAGATCAGATATTATATGTATGTATGTTTGTATCCGAAATTATATGTAGTAGCAATATATAGGGGACCGTTTCGAGTTCAGGTTTAGAAATCTACACACTCGGGGGTGCCACAGAAACCTCTTCCAACCAAATTCCAACCAAATTCAAATTCTTATGTGCCACAGAAATTTCTTTTGGTTGGTTTCAAACCTCCCGTGTTTTGTAAGGAGATTTATCAAAATTCACCACCCAAACAATTTTAGCAAGCAAAATAAATTTTGGAAATGTAGGCAACATTATTTTTAGGATAGATTGCATCAAACGAATAAATTATTTAATTAGTTTAAACATTGAAATTTGCGTTTCAATAATTATTAGGAAAAACAACCAAAGTCTTTCATGTTAATCTAAACCAACCACATCAGTGGCGCCGTTTAGCGATTGTGGCACCATCTGGTTGGCAGCCAGCGGATTAAGGGCTGGCAAGTTATACCTCATGTTTGGAGCCAACAAATTTTTAAACTTTGCATTTTATTTATGGAGAATATGACTTAAATTTAAATTAAGATTAAAAAATGCATTATAAAACATATGACGCAATCAAAAAATTTCATTTAAACATCAATTTAACCCATAATTAAAAGAAGAGAAATTTTTTGGCTAGAGATTCAGCCCTGTTTTTAGAGATGGAACTTCAACTGGAACAACTGGTGCTCTAACTGGATTTTCTAATAAGAAAAGGAAATCTCTCGAAGTTCTGTGGCACCGAAGATTTTTCGACAGATTTACAAACCAACCGTCGGCAAAATCTCTAGAGATTTCTGTGGCATCCCCGACTGAAAAGGTTCGGTAATTGGTCCGGTTCAAAGAAGAATAATGTTGTTAATGCTGCAATTTCCATAATTTCATACATACATCTACAATTCACTGTATCTTTATAATTTTTTTTTTACCCAACATTTTATTTCATTTCAACAAAAAGAGTATGCAAAGTTGGTCATACCCAAATTTTTAGTTTATTAATTTTCTTCGTCATTTTTGATGCTGTTATTTATTTACTTTTTTTTGGCCAACACTTAAAGCGTATTAAAGATTTATGGGCTACCTTGAGGGACTTGAACCCAATGCACTACCGTTAATTAGAGATTAAGTCACCCCCTGTACATGGGGTAACTTCATTAGCAACAAGAATGCAATCATAAACTCTTAAGGCAGATTAATTAGATACTAAATTTAAGTTTTCACTTAACCGGAACTGCGGATGGCATTCTATAATTAATGAACAGAAATCACCGGCAGCTTTAATTGATATATATATATATAGGTACAATGTATGTTGCTGCAGACCTGTGGAAATGTGCTTTTTTTCTAAACGAGTTGACTACGCGTTGTCTTCAATTGGTTTATAAACTTGACATTCAATCACTTTAATTAATACAGCAAACGTTTTTGAGTCACGTGGACTTAGTCAGAGGTGAACTGCGAGAGGTAAGCTAAAATTAATTTTGAGTCTATAATTTAAAAATCCCCATGAAAATTATAGCTGCAAATTAGCAGCCCACAAAAAATGTCCATAAATATTTATATAGATGATGTTCCTCTTGAGTGGTCAAAGCCTACAGTAATAAAAATTCCCCCTTCAATTAACATTCAAAAATCTTGAGAATTTGTAACAATGCGATTCGGAGTGTCGTCACTTGGCAAAATCTAAGTAGATCTCTATTATCTCTTAAATGTTATTTAAAGGCGGCAATTGACACACCTTTCGTTTAGTTGGGGAAAATTTTGAAAAAGTATTTTATGGGTTTCATCTCATTTTACGATCAATCTCATTTTTTTTATGGCTTATTGTGCAAAGTTTTGTTTATTTAGTTTCAGTTGTAAAATGTTGCATAATATTGAAACATTTGAAAGCTTGTTAATATTTTTGGTTTGATTGTTATCATTTCAACTTGTTCAGTTTTTTTACGAACTTATTGCAATTAATTTTGATATGTGGCTTGACCGCATTTTATTTTGTTGACTTGTTGAGGTAGGTGGAGAAAGAGTGGAAGATGATGGAATGGTCAAACATACAATAATTAATAAGCTGCTTAACTATGTGAAATGACGAGTGAAGTTGTCATATTTTATGTTGTTTATGATTATGTTGTGTGGCGGGGGAATCCCACAGTGGAATTTGCACATCCCGCTTTCAGGGAATTTCCTTATTTGGCCCAAGTTCTGGACTCTTTGTAGCCGGTTTCTTAAACCCGTCTGCACTTATTTACAAGACGTGGCTAAAAATATATTGAAATAAAGACCCAAAAACAAAACACAAAAAACCAAGCTTAATTTATGCTACGTGCCGACCAACATGCAGTCCAATGGCCACAACAATAAAGCTGAATTTTTGTTGCTGCTTTTCGCGTGCCTCAATTTGTTAATGCTTATATCCGAAAATTGAACTTTGATTTATGGAATTTATAAAGTGTCATGCTACTGCCTAGACAAGAATTTATCTTTTTTTTTTTGTAATGGATTTTTTGTTTGTTTGTCCATGATAGAATTTTTTCACATTATTAATGGGTCAATTTATTTACATAATTGTGAGAATATTTAATGGGGCTTAGCTTTAATTTCAAGGACACATGTAAATTGAGCTAACAATGGTAGTAATTATGTACACATTGCATGTGCGATGTGGTGAATAGTTTTATACTCTTTTTAATATACAGTTAGGAGTTGACACTAGTCAACAGAGAAATTCAAATCCGTGGTAGGGTTTTAAAGGCTTTTATGATTTTTTTTGCGGCGACATCAATAATATAATTTTATTAGATATTATTGTACAACTTTTGAAGTATGTCAGAAGAAAATTTAAAAAAAAAATATTGATAAATAAGCCAGTGACGGTCATTCTCCAGAGGTGCCTTGAAAAAAAGTGGTTTTGTGGTGAACATCAGAACTCGTTACCGGATTATCTGAAACAACAAACTTTATATGCATTTTAAATGTGATGTATTTCTCTAGGTAATCAGGAAGAGTTTGGTTTTTTTTCTATTTTTTACAGCACTTCGAAGTGAAAATCGCGATTTTAGCTAAAAAAAATCGCGGCTAATTTGTTATTAAAAGTTAGAAAAAGATGAAAAAAAAACTCTTCCTGATTACCTCGAGAAATACATCACCTTTAAAATGCAACTCAATTTTTTTGTTTCAGATAATCCGGTAACGAGTTCTGATGTTCACGAACTTCAAAAAAAGACGTTTTTGGGAAAATCGATTTAAAGTTTTTCATACGTGAAAATTCGAAATAAACCATCAATAAAAAGAACATTAAACAACAACTTAACAACTTAAAATTTCTGCATAACATTCTCGACATATTGTTCATTCAGAAAAAAAAATAAAAAATAAAAAAAAAAAATAGTTTTAAAACCCTACCCACCCCATAATAATAGTTTCTATACTTTTTGGTTTTGACATTAAAAATGAGGATGACAATTAAATTGTCACAATTTATAAAATAATTCGAAGAATTCGAATAATTCAAATTATTGCTTTTTTAATATTGCTTAAAACCCATATCTTTGTTACAAAGTTCTTTAAACGTTTTTAATGTGAAGCCGCCACAAAATAATTTTTATTTCTCTACTTTGGTTTTATCTCAAACTCTGTATAATCATTTGTCTAACACTTTAGGGACTCTGACAGTTAAATATATTTCTTTTTACCAGGTATATTTCCACAAATCAAGGCTAAAACAATTGCACAACAATGGATTACAACGATGATGTCAAAAATTGTGTTGATTTTATGTTTATTTAAAGTGTATTTGGCCAATTGTTAATAAAATGTATATGGACCAATATAACTGAACTTTTTTGCTCACGGTATGAGTTTTTTCACTGTGTTTTTTTTTGTGTTTTATGGTGAACTTATCACTTATGATATCAGTTAAGAACACACAAAGCGCGAGATTATAATTTTGCAGCCCTTACAGTTTGACAAGCACTACAACAGCAATTGGCTTTAAATATCGATGTTCACCCGCCAAAGTTGAAACCGCAACTAACTCTGGTTGAATGCAACTAAAGCGCTTTTGAAGATCAAGGCAGAGAAGCAACCAAACCAACGTAACTTTTAGCCCAGTTTATTAACCAAAAGCGACGACTACGACGACCCTCGGGCTAGCTACTGATAACAGTTCAAGTTACGAACGAACGAAACGAAGATCAGCGAAAGAGAGAGAGAGAGAGAGAAGCCGGTTTAATTACCCTGCACTTGTCATAATGTTGACATGGCCCATGTTAACCAGTTAACAGAGCTCTGTGTATCATTTGATTTTTTGATTGGGTCCTAAGTTAAGCATGTTCTGTCACAAGTAGCCGCCTTCCTGCTTTTGGCTGTGTTTGATTAGAAAAATTCTTGCTATGTTCATTAGTTTCACTAGTTTTGGATTGCTTTTTTTTGCATTTATTAAAAGTTGTAGCACCGCATATTTGCATTAACTGTTGCGTCAGTCTTACTTATGTCTTGTTCAATTTTGATTGGTTTTTTTTTTCTATGTTTCTTTTTTTCGATTTGAATCTATTTTTGTGAATATCGTTGTCAAGGGAATGCTTTGAGTGGGAAAATAGCTGTTCAATGAGCCAAGCTAAGTAAAATTAAAAAAAAAAAAAAAATCAAAGCAAATTAAAAAATTAATTTTAAAAATTTAAAATCAATTAACTTTTGGGTGGCATTTGTTATTTTTGAATAAATATAATAAAAAATTAAGGGTATGAGAAGACTGGTTCATGATGTTGTGGCTTAATAGTTTACGCTAGCGTTATATCTTATTCAGTCCTTTGACAAAGTATTCAAAGTACTTTTATCAAATATAACTTTTTACTGCATACTTTCTTACACAAGGCAATAAAATTAATATTTTTTTTAGTAAATTGAAGGGTTGGTGGTGATTCTAGATGATTTTCGTGTGCTGAACACGAATCTGTTGTGATCTTCAGAAATGGTCCTATGCTTTTTTTAGGCTCTCCTTTTGAAAGTCCATTTGAAAGTACTACTCCTCAATTTTAACATAAACTTTTTCAATTATGTACCCCTTAAAAATGGGTAAAATGGGATATTGAAGTTGTGCAAATGTATGTGACAGCCAAAAGGAAGCACTTCCAACCCCATTAAGTATATAGTATAATAGTATATAGTATAAGTGAGAAGTGAATTCGAATTTTTTACATATTCACTTCTTTTTTCGACAATCAAAGAAATCCGTATCAAACATGCTGTTTCTATTTACTCATTACACAACGGATTCAAGTTATAACGTTTTAATCTGATGAACCAAATCAATTTTATGCAACAGCACATTAAACAAATTCGAATTCGACAAATTTTGTCGAAGGTGAAAACCGGAACAGGCCTGTATAATTGATAGACCCACAAATTATTGAGTGTATGTATGTAGGTGTATACCGTACCCAGATCAAGTTTGTTTCAGATTTGAAAAATTCCCGTTCTTCAATCTTTTAACAGCGAAAAACTTTCTCTCACCCTGTATGCACGCGTCGATCTGACAGACTATAAGAGATAGACCCACAGATTTTTGCATGTAGCTGATTTTTATACTCTGTACCGAAGGTACATGAAGTATATATATTCTTGATCAGCATCAACAGCCGAGTCGATATAGCCATGTCCGTCTGTCCGTCCGTCCGTCTGTCCGTCCGTCTGTCTGTCCGTCCGTCTGTCCGTCCGTATGAACAAACAGATCTCAGAGATGGTAAGAAATAGAGGTTTGACATGTAAGGGACAAATGCTTCTTATACTTCCAGGCAGATCAAGATTATTTTCAATTTTTGCCACGCCCCTTCCCGCCCCCGCAATTTGGAAAAAACGTCATATCTCCCACAGTTTTGTAGATAGATAATTCGTACCTTCTAAAGATAGTTAGTCATTAGAAATATGTATATTTTTGCTGAAGAAATGATAAAGATCGGATGAACGGTTCTCAAGTTATGAGCAAATAAGTGAATTACCCCCCGCCACCCCCTTCCACTCTCTCACAACCAACGCACAATCTTAGAGAGAGAGAGAGAGAAAGAGAGAGAGAGAGAGAGAGAGAGAAGAGAGGGGGAGAGAGAGAAACTTGGAGATGAGCGCAGCAGCAGCAATGCATTTAGCTCCTACTCTAGGTACAGAGTATAAATATAGTCGGGCTTTACCGACTTTCTCACTTGTTTAGCTTGCAGATTTGGAAAATTTCCCCTCCTTCTCCTTGTAACAGCGAAAAACTGTCAGAGCCAAAATTTTTAAGTTTGAATCTACAGACTTAATATATATTAAGTAAGGCCCAATATCTATCTATCCTGTATACCATAATAGGATCCGAGCAAAAGCACCGAAAATATGCAAGCGCCCTATTTATTCAAATAAATTTTAAAATAAAAAGCAGAGCATATCCCCAAAATTTTGAGAATATGTCAAGACGCACGAAAATATATTTAGTCGAAGAATGATAACTCAATAATTAACTTAAGGGGTATTCTCGCATGTGCAAAATATTTTAGATTAAAACCGTAACCGAAACCGTAACCCTTAACCGCTAAAAACACTTTAAAATTTGTAACCGAAACCGTAACCGTAACCGAAAAAAAATTGTTTCTTATAACCGTAACCGTATAACCTTTATTACCATAACCGGTTATCAGTACCGAAACAGAAACAAATATACGGGTTAATTTCGGTTTTCCTCTACTAAAACTTTCGATAAACGTTAATCAGTGCCGGGCAAATGTAGAGGACAGAAAAGTGTGCTTGTGTGTAGTGAGCAAGAGAGCTCTCTCCAGACTACAGCCGTTTTACATGCAAGTGTTCAGTGTTCACCGATTCACACAACCATAAGTTAGGCTCGCGTTTGCATAAAAACAAAAAGTGACTTCGGCCCTGGTAGCTATAGCTGGCCGGCTCTAGACCAGGACAAGCCAAATGGAGAGGACAGAAAAATATGCCCTTCTCTCTCTAACACTCAGTTATGCATGGCCGGCTCTGACGTAAATTTATTTGATGTATGCACAATGAACATTTTACATGCATACATTGCGCCGCACTGTTGCTGACGGGCACAAAGAAAAGGGAGCGAACGAGAAAGAATGAGTGCAGCTAACCAAAATCTTTACCCTCCTCGTCTTTCCTTATACATATGTGATATTAGACTGGATGCTGTCAAATTTGGCATCTGCTAATTCTGATTTTTTCTGTAACCTAAGATGTGGCACAATATTAGCGAAATTATTACAGTTTGAGCACCAGGAAAAGTTGCACCAACAAGAATGCAGGGCGAACTGTTAGTCTTTGGTAACTTGTATTCTATCTGGATTAAATGTTAATTTGAAATCAAAAACAACAACTCAGCATTCACCAAACTTTAGTCTCACGAGGTAAAATTTAGAGAACCAAGTCTGTTCGAGAATGATGCTCACCTATGTGCAATATTTCTTGATCCGAGATATAATATATCTTTATCTGCCGAGCAGAAAATTAACTGTATTAAATTGTTATGAATTCTGCACAATCAAATAATGGACAACCATAATTTGATTGAATTATCAGGGAAAAACAGTCCAAAACCAAGTTGGACGGAGATTTCCAACAGTTCTTATTAACAACAATCTGACATCTTCATTAAAAATATGTATTATCAAAAGTTTTGCTAGCAGTACCACTCACACAAATAAGTGTTTAGCGTTTGTTTTTAGGAGTAGAATTTTTAATAAATCCCCGCATTTGTCGGCATGATTTGTCAAAGCTATATTTTATACTTATAACCGTAACCGTAACCAAAACCCGAAACAGAATTAGTTAAATAACCGTAACCAGTACCGTAACCGATATCCCACAACCGTAATATAACCGTAACCGGAAAAAAAGCGATCGGACAAAACAGTAACCGTAACCCAAACCGTTTTTCGTTCGGGTTTTAATCTCTGCTTTTAATCGAAATTTTTTATAAATTTTTTATACCAAACACAGTACCAATCAACCCCTAACAAAAAAAAACAATAAAACAGAAAAAATGGGGGGGGATAAACAAACAAGAAAAAAAAAACAGAGGGAGGGCCACAAAAAAATATGGGTTAAAAAAAAAAAAGAAAAAAAACTAGGAGGAAAAGGAAAAAAAAATAAGCGGCAGAATTAAAAAAATATCATAATGTTATTGTAATGTTTTTAAAATGTAATAATAAACTGGTAAGAAGATAACAACAAAAAAAAACAGATTTATTGATAAAATATCAGTATTCTGCTTAAACAATTTTTGGTTTTTTTTTCGGGTATTTCTCAAACCGTTATTCGTTAACGGGTTTATCTCCAATGAAACCATTTTTAAATTCACTAAAAAATTCTGGTCTGAACCTCAATCATAATTTTAAAAAATTTTTTACTTTTTTATTTTTACACTTAACTACAAAAAAAAGCCCAAGAATGGATTTTTCATTTTTTAATGGCCGCCATTTTGTCAAAATAAATCACAAAATTTTTTTCGAGGTTCAGACCAGAATTACATTTATTCTGATTATAACCCCGTTTTTACTTTTCATTTCATTCATTCTGGAGACATGGAATCATGGCCGCCAGCACTATAACTTTTTTTTTGACACCCACTTTGACGGCCGATAACTTTTGGAACATCGCATCGAAGCAGTAAAAATATGTTTGTTGACTTTAATCTGTTTGTAACATAATAAAATAAACAGAAGTGGAAAAACTCTTTGCGTTTTAAAATAAGATTTTTTTTAAAAAAGGTCCATAATACAGCCTCTACATGGAGAATACCCCCTTAAGAAATCAAAGACATAGGAACCACATTACTTGGTACAGGGTATTTTGCAGGCACTTGACTGCAACACTCTTACTTGTTTTCAATAAAGATATTACATTTTAAAAATGGCTATTTTAGTAATTGTAAACGAGTTCACAAAAGTCCAACATATTGTTGCTGCCACAAAGTATGCAATGGTTGTTGGTGAAAACTTTAAGAAAAATTCTATACAAATTACTAGTCAGCTGTACTGTTTTTGCAAGGCAAACCTTTGGGCAGTAGACAATTTTGATATTATATTATTATCAAGCTAAGCTTTCAAAATGGTATATCTTCGCTAAAAATAATAACACGGTTAAAAATACTCGTCATCTCGGCCCGGGAATTCCAATTTCAAAATTATTCTAGCACGTCAAATTTTTAAGATATCAATGGTCAAAGTGCCTAAAAAGCCAACTTTCAAAAATATATTAAAAAGCCATCTTTAACGAAATAATGCTTGTGATTTTTATCACATTTTATTAAATTTAGATAAATAGGTTGATCTTTCCTCTATCGAGGGCCATAAACCAATTTCTTGATTGATGGGCAAAAACCGTAAATAAATTAAAAGGAAGATGTATATTTTATATATTCTCAGCAAGCAAACTAACTTGATTGTGTCAGTAGGCTTTTTTGAAAATCAGTTTAAAATGGTATTTAATATTGAAATTGCCGTGAGAGTGCTTTAACTCACTAGAGAGTCTTGTGTCAGAGAGAGACCATCAGGACATGTCCAACATGCAAATACGATAAAATGCTAAAAACCTGATGAGACCGACTACTGCTAGGCACTAATCTCCGAAGACAAGGTGCCCTAAAAGAGAAATTCAAACAGGATTTTGTTTCCAACTTATATTTCTGTAAATAAAAATAAAGACAATGTTGAATAATATAGCATATTCAATGCAAATTTTAATTGATTGCAAAACAAAAATTAATTTTTATTGCATTTAAATGGACAATAAGGCAATGGTTAAGACACTTAGAGAAAGACATTTCCGTATGACAATGACAAGGAATGGCATCCGTATTTTTTATCTTTAGACGGAGTGGAGTTTTCTAGCGTCC
>JAEIFU010003349.1:0-29764 GCA_018904235.1 Lordiphosa stackelbergi | reverse complement strand
ACACCAAACAAGCAGATGCAAAGAAAAACTGAAGGGTATCTCCTACCTGCCTGAGTATTTTGTAAAAAATGTGCCAAGAAGCCTCGAAACAATGAACTAATATGAGTAATATGGATGCATCAATGATGGCGGTGCTGGAGCTTCCGACTTTAGAGTAATAATTAGCCTACGTGTTTTGTAGGAACTCAAATCTCGCAGCTTCTGCTTTGACAACCAAAATTTTAGAAGCTGCGGGCCAGTGTGAATTGACCGGAATGGTTTCTATGTCAAATTCCGTCTTCTTCCTAGTTTCCGATTTTGTGACGGGACATAGGGAATCAACCACTCCCCCTCTCTTCCAACGAACTCTGTTGTTTGGCCGTAGCTTTCAATTCTCTCCAGGTCTTCCCGATGCTTTCCGCTTCTCTACCAACAGTCCTCCTCCAAGTTTCTTTGGGTCTGCCTGGTGTCGGCCTAATCCATCGAGTGGATTCCACTCCATTGCCTTCTTGGCGATATTGCTCTCACTTTTACGCAATGTATGCCCTATCCAGCTCCATTTCAATCTGCGTATTATGGGGGTTTATCGAGCCCTCCCATATTAGCGCGTTTTAATAGCTCAGGTTCCGTATTCTGTCAGGCCAGAAAATACAAAATATCCGAAGCAAGGCATCGGTTCTCGAATGTTTCAATTTTGGACACTATGAAGTTGTCATTTTCCAAGTGGAGGAACCGTAAGCAAGACTGGCGTTATGTTTAGACTTAAAAAGCCTTGTTTTTTGAGCCAGTGTGGATATGATGAGCATCATAAACGACCGACAGCATCCCAAGCACCATTAGCTTTCTGAAGGCACGACTCCACATCGAACTGCTGTACCTCCATCCACGGCGGCTCACGCTGCCCAAGTAGTTGGTTCCTGGACTTGCTCAATAGGCTGATCATCCAGAACCAACGATTGGGTTTATCGGGCGAAGGCTATGCGATTTTAGTTTTGGAGGTATTGATTTTAGACCTGCCGATTTAGATGGGGTGCCAAGTTCCCGGCTAACGCACTTGCCAGGTCCTTAACCTAGTTAGAAGGCATATATCGTCTGCATAGTCCAGATGCCGCCAATGTGGTAGTCATTATTCCACCTGTCCTTTTATCATTTCCCAAAACATTTCGTGAAGACTCTATTGGTCCTGCCATAAAATTTAATTAATTTTAAAACCGCCTTTAACTTTCTTCTATCCTTAGATATCCAGTTAGTTCAGTCACAAGCCATTATGCCTCAATTCAAATATTTGCTTCACCAGCCACAAGTCTATATTATTCCATATAAATATTCCATTAGCCTGCCTCCATATCGTTTCCCAAGTTGAACTCTCGCCCCCAAACACGTGCTGGCTATCTGTCAACCAAACAAGGCAGAAAACCCCCAAAAATTATACAAATACATTTGTATAAATATTTCGTTAACAAAAGTCAACAAAAAAATGGCAAAATGTGCGGACACGTGCGCCTAGTCCACTACCAATTTTTTTGGGGCCAGGCTCTAAGGATAAACATTGTTCTGTCCCCTGTTCAAAGTGATTGATGAGACGGCCGAAAGACCAAAAATTCAGTTGTCAGCGGCCAACCAACAAAACCAGGAGGAGTCTATTAAACAAGTAAATAAAAAAATGTGCAAAAAGTAAAGCTCAAATTTCAGTTTCCTTTCTCAGGTTTCATACTTTGTATGCGCGACACGCAAATTTGTTGCCAATAAGCAACCGAAAACAATTTTGATATGAAGCCAGGGACAGAGAGAGAGAGAGAGAGAGAGAGTGAAAGGAGCCAGAGGAGAGGGTTTACTTGCCTATGCGTGCAGCGTTTATTTGGGGGCGCTGAGTTGCTTAGCTACGCGAGTGCCCAGGCCCAGGCACCAAACCCCGAATGTAGGTCATGTTGCCTGTATTTTTGGGGGAGGAACAAACTTACTCTGGCAACATTTCGTATATATACACACACACAGATTGGGCGTGGCGCAGACTCCAACTCCCCCCCCAGCCTCAAAGTGAAATAACTAGACTGTAGATTTTAATTTTAAACAACTTCAAAACATTTAAAATATTTTCGGGCCAAAGACAATTATTTGCAATCAGGCTAAGTGAAGTTTGGTCCGAAAGGAGGGTTGAATGGCTAAGTGCTTGCTCGTAGCTGCCAAGGCACTTAGTTTTGCTTGGAGCTGCTGTCTGTGCCAATTTGCCCGAGGAATCCCAATCTGATTATTTTACACACTGAAAGCCAAAAGTTAAAGAAACTCAATTTGTAGAATTTATAAGTATTATTTATACAATGAAGCAAACTTTTCCCACTTCTCCCACCCTGCGTATGCTCAATATGATGAAAAGGACCCCGTCAGTTAGTCAGTCAACCATGCAATCGTCCCAGACAAATGTTTCTTGTGTTAGAACTCCGGGGTGGGCGTTGGTAGGTGCCATAAAACACATGTCAAAATGAATAATAGCTCATAAAAGTTTCATTTTAACCTTTTTCTACAAAGTCATAAAAAAAATGCATCAATAAACGACACAAAAAAAAAAAACTAAAAGTTTTGACAACAGTTTAACCCAGAACTAAAGATTGAAGTGAGTTTTTTTTTTAAATTCAAATAAATCGAATTTCATTCTCGAAATCTAGATGTTTGGCTACTGCTCCCCGACGCCCCTCTGGCGCTGCCAGGCTGCTCCTGTTGCTGGGGCATGTTTTATCGATAATTCGTGAGTGAGTTGAGTTCGCGTCTGCCTCTGTTTGTTATCCCAAAATCGGTTTTTGCGGACGCCCAACTGACACGAAACTCGGCGTTCGCGTAGGTAGCTTCCATTTATGGATATTGACAGGAAATTGGAAGCGGCAGGCAGGCAACAACCACAAAACTTTCGTTGATTGCCGTTGACGCCGCCAAGTGGAGGCAAAAGTCACAGGCGTCATACAAAAGACATCAACTCCTGGCCTCGTGTTATTCATAAAATAGATATTTGTTCTTTGCCCCATCAAACGCCCGAAATAAAGCTAAAAATAATTTGAAATTTATGGCTGTAAATGGCAATAATAAAATAATAAAAAACCAAAAGCCAAATCCAAGAAATTTACCTATGAATTTGATTTATTTGTTTAGACGAGAATGCAAAAGAGGGGGAGGTGAAGGGGTTCAGTTCTTTTGACGCTGTTCAATGATGAGTGATGGGGTATTAAGTGGGTTATGGCTGTCAATATGAGTAGACAGATATTATTTGCATGAAAATACATGCATACATAGACGATAAAATACTTCAACACTTTTGGGATTACTTTGATTTTCGAAATCAATAAATTACTTAACTCGCGGGGTATGTAGACTTTGGCCCCAAAAAGTATGCTTTTGGAACAGCAATGGTTAACAAAATCAAACCAAAAGGGAGCTAAAACAACCATCAATATGTTTGGCCTTTATTTGGGACTTGCATTTAAAAGGATTTTGAGAGCTAGAAGGGGACCATTAGATGCCCTTCTCTGCTTTAAACGAATAACGGTTTGGGTTACGGTTACTGTTTTGGCCGATCGTTTTTTTCCGGTTACGGTTATATTACGGTTGTGAGATATGGGTTACGGTTAGGGTTACGGTTATTAGCCTTATTCTGTTTCGGGTTTCGGTTACGGTTACGGTTATTAGTAAAAAATATTACTTTGACAAATCTTGCCCCATTTGTAATCCCATTTATTCAGCAAATGTTCTTAATTCAAATTTCTAATACAGAATTTTAACAATTATTTTCGCCTGTTTTAAAGTATAACTTTATAAGTTTTAACTAAAATATAAGAAACTACTTCATTCGCAAAAGTATCGAGCTAAGTTTAACTAATTAGATAAATAGACATTGGTCAACGAATATACTATTTTTCGCTATGTAGCTTCATGTATGATTAAATGGTTATTCTCAGAAACGACATCTTAATCGATATTGCAATTACATCTAAATATCATAATAGCATTTAGAGTTTGACTGTCCAGGCGAGTCCTGCGAGGCGTCATTATAAATTATACTCCTGAAAACAAACACTCAACACTTACTTATGTGGGCGGTTCTGCTAACACAACTTTTGATAACTCAAAAAGATCTGCAAATATTGTTGATTTTTTCCCCCACCATTCCAATATGTCTACCTTGCGTAGCAATCTTTTTTGTTTTAGACACAAATTAAATGAAGAATTGAGATTGTTAATTAGAACTGTTTAATTTTCTGATTTTTTGGGTATTTTTGTATTTTGATACCCTTAATCAACAACTTGAATTGGGGCCCATTTCCCAGATAATTCAATCGAATTAATGTTGTCCATTATTCGAGTGTGCAAGTGCGAGTGTGTGTGTAATCTTTCTAACTAAGCACGCACCATGTGCAATTAACAAGGTGAAGCCATCAGCCTCTGCTGAGGTCCAATAAATGTATGCCTAGGTTCACCTTATTAATTCCACCATGAGTACGCTTACGACGAAGTGAGTCAGAGTTAGACAGAGTGCTAGGCAGTAGCCAAAACTGCCAATGGCATTCGCACTTGTGATAGGGAATTGAAAAGCGCCCGTCTTGAAATTAAACACAAAGTGAATGTTTCTTTGCTAAAAAACACAAAAACATTTTATTTTACAAACATTTCCGCCTCCAGGCCATGGAGCTGGCTGTGGCTATGTATATTACCTCTAGTTTAATGTGCTAATTCTAATCTTCCGATGCGTTTTGGGTTGTCGTTATAGCAGTATGTCTCAGTGGTCAAGTTCTGTTCCCACAGGCCAAAATAAAGAACACCGCTTATACCTCCAGCCCCACACAAAATGCATCCAAAAGTTGTTGCGGCTCTTGAAATTATCAAACAGTTTCCGCCCCGACAAAATTTCCAGCGTCTGAGTACCTAGTTTCTATGCTTTATAACTGTTTAGCACCAATGTATGTATGATATATTTTCCAGGCACTTCGTAGTTATGCCGGCCCATTAAGGAGGGTGTACATTGGGGCACAGCGCGTCACGTTTCAGTGTCACAGTGTCACAGCGCAATGTGAACGGCAAACGGCTTGTCACAAAAATCGTGTGACGCCAATGTTAACACTTTGGACTTCTGAGTATTTTGGTCACAGTGCGTCACAGACAACACGGTCACAGTGTGCCCCAATGTAAACCCGGCCTTAGCAACAGTACGGCGCATAATAAATAAGCAGCCAACTTTAGTGAATAAACTCATATGTATGTAAAATGTTTATTGTACTGTACCTAATCGAAATTCTTACTAGTAAAAGGAAAAACTGAAATTTACCCATATATTTGTTTCGGTTACGGTACTGATAACCGGTTTTGTAAATAAAGGTTATACGGTTACGGTTATAAGAAAACATTCTTTTTCGGTTACGGTTACGGTTTCGGTTACGGGTTACGGTTTCGGTTACGGTTTTAATCTTTGCTAAATTGGTTTAAAGGATTTTTAATTTTCTTAATTCTCATTAAAATGGAGTCAAATATAATTTAAAGTGTCCAAATTTTTAGCGGTTATCGGGTTACGGTTTCGGTTACGGTTTTAATCTCTGAAAAATCGTAGAATTCTCTTGCCGTAATGTATCTTAAATTGGGGAGCTGACTGCAAATATAATTGTAGGCCGGGGGGGTTTAAAATTTACTACATAATTCCGGTATTGCCGAAGACCGTGTCCTGCTCCAAAATAAAAAAATAAAGGATACTGTTCGCTTAAAATACCTTTATTAAATTATTGTGAAGGATCCACATTCATTTAAGATTACTGTTGTTTAATTTACCCCTTAAATGTTGACTTATTTTGTTTAAAAAGTACCCCAAATAAAAAGAAATAAAAGTTGTGGGAAACTTGGTGGCCATGGAAAAATCGTTGAAATCGATGTATCTAAAATTGGCATTGCCTAAATGATGAGGGGGTTTCAACACGAGACTGTTAACCACTCAAAAAACTTTGTGGATCAAAGGGACGCAAAACATAGAAAGACTTTGTTGGGACTTAAAGTCGAGATCGCCTCATTTTGGGCGGATAAAAAATCATTTTCTCGGATATTTGGCAAAATTTATGTTTCAAAAACGGTTCCCGAATCATAAAGTCAGGATTCATTACATTTTGAGGCAATTGGACTGCTATATAATCCAACATCAAAAACTATAGTCAATGATATTCATTTTTAAAAAAAATTTTCGAAGAAGAAAGTCGGATATCATGTTTTAGTACACTCTGCGGAACATTTTCCACGAGAAATTTTCGCGACTCGTGGAAACCGCCCCAATTAAAAAAAACTCCGCTAATAAAGTAGAGCAGTCTGTTAATTTATAATCACCAGAAACTTCAATTTTCGGTATAATTTTTTTCAAGTCTGGTCACTCTAGACTTATGTTTAACTTTGACGAAATATGAGATGATGCAAGCTAAATAACACTTCGCATGTAGAGGCCTTTAAGCTGCAAGACAAACACGACAAGAGATTGAGAGATTGAGAGGCTCGACTTGTGGCTTTTGGGCTGTGTAAAGCCAAAATATTTTCTTTATATTTTTAATTATTTTGTGGTAGTTTTTCCTTAATTTGTAAAATATTTGATTATGTTTAAAAAATTCTTTAGTATTTTCATACAGAACCTGGGGTACTTTTTTTATTCTATTTCTATTTTTATGCTGCTCTACACTTTTTTAACGAGCTGCGGTTCTCAGAGCCAAGAATCGAGCTTTAGCTGATCTTTTTAAGCAGATTCTTTTGGGTCAAGAGCTATGAGAGAATTGCTGCTCCAAGCAACAGTTTCTCTTAAGAGGTTTTGTAACTTATATTTAGAGATATATGACAAGTGTAAAGGCTGCTTAAGTATTTTCAAATATTCTAAATTTTTTAAAATTTGTTGTTTTTGGTAAAACTATGAAATAATTTTTTTAATTATCAGATGCTTGTAACCCATAGAAGAAACATCTCCGACCACATAAGTATATATATTCTTGGTCAGCATAACGAGATGAGTTTATATAGCCCGTTTGGTTCTATGATAAGTCCTTCGTCAGTATTAAAGATTTCTTAAATAAGCTTTGCACGATAAACGCTGCACATTCTTAATCGAATTCGGATGAATGAGCTGTCATATAAACAACTGACCATACAAAAAGTGGCGCCATCTTTGGTGAGTCGTAATACAGCAATTTGGAAAAACAGTCAAGGAGGAACGGATAGAGCCGTTTCTCAAGTTATGGCACAATAAGTGAATCAACCTCCCCCCCCCCCCCCGCACCCTTTCAGAACCATAAATATGAGAGCTTTCTCTTCTTTTTAACTTGCTTAAGTGGAATATGGTGATAATTCCCATTACCTTCACATATTGTCATTTCGTCATTTGTTCTCTGGGTTTTATAATAAAAGTTTAATCACGTTTATAAGACTTTCATATTAAAATTTCATGCCCTCACCGTAAAAAAAGAACATACACCATTTATTTCCTTATTTAATGGGGAACTCCTTCGCCTCATAATAATTAGAGAATTACATTTACACAGTGAACGAAAATGTTTCCTTGCTTTCTACCACTTTCCAAGCGTCAGTCGTCTGTCCATCATGCCAGAAATAACACACAACCCCATGCCACTTATCCCTGGATCAGTGGGAAAGGCAGGAGAAGGGAGGCGAGAAGGTGCTGGGCACATTTTCATGTCAGAGGTTCCGTTGGCATGTCATGTCACGCGCTCATTTCGTTGCATGTTAAACTGTAGGAATATATATATGTAAACGAGTAAAGGTGAATTTCTTAGCAAACTGTCTGAAAGGATACATGAACTTTGTGATTAAGCTGGAAAAGAATTTAATATTTTTTAAATATGACTTGAGATGTAAATTTAAAATTTAAACAATTTGAATTAAATTATACTTGTAAGAGTTTGAGAGTCAGACAAAGAGTATTTTGTTATGGTCCTTTGAATTTTCGTCCTTTCTTTTCGTATTTGAATTGATGGCTTTTTGTTTTGCTGGTTTTATATTATCGCACCTTCGTGAGCTGTAATTTCGTTGCATTGCATTTGCATTTGAGCTCGCCACAAATTTTTTTGTGCCATTTAGCGTGCTCGCACAAAAGTATGCAACAGTAACAACGATTAACACAATGCCAGCCCGTGAAGTATACTACATTATTTGAAAATTTTAATTGCCAGTAACCAACTACCAACTCGTTCAGTGACAAGGTCACAGCACAAAAATAAGTAATTACCAGAATGTCAGCAAACTTTTGTTTTCCTTATAAACTATATAAATGACATTGTCATTTCTCTCTGCAGTTGTTTGCTAATTATTTTCCATGTCCCTTTCCGTTTACCTTGTTTGCCAGTGTTTTGTCCTCACTGTTTTCTGCACTTCATGCAATCTTAATAAGCTTTCTGAACTGTCGTTGACATTTGCTTGCTGGCTATTAATAGGCTTAGTTGGCCTGCTTGCATGTCTTGGAGATGCCCTTTTCTAGGGCGACACTTTTTTCTTTTCATTTTCTGTTGTTGTGCATTATGTATGAGAATGGTTTTGTCACGCTAATTGAATAATAGCTTTTCATTATATTGTATTTATACATATGCTATAATTGGTTGAGGAAATTGAACGAATTGTCAACTCGAGGTGGTATGAATTATTTACATATTTTTACATTTTAATAAAAAGTTGGTGATTTTAAGTCTGGATTCAATGAGTTTTCAAATGCACCCTTTTGCGTTGTGGGCAGGGCATAATACCGGAACCGGAACCGTTACCCGAAATAAACCGTTTCAAATCGCGTACCGGAACCGGAATCGAAACAAATTTTTTTTGGGAAGCGAAAACCGTTTACCGTTAATATTGGAACTGATATAACCGGAACGAAACCGAAACGTTGGTACCGGTACAGTTTTGGATTTCTTACCTTTGCAGAGCGCATCGTAGTTTTAGTCAGACATTTGTAATGCAAAAAAGCAATCATAAAACGACCTTTACACGATGCCAGATTTTCTTGCAACTTTTTAGGACCCATCGATTTCCCTACGCGTTGGGGCTCAACCTACAGGATACCAAAATATTTGCTGGCGGAAGACATCTTCAACTCTTGCTCCAATTTTGCGGCTGCAGATAAGGACTTTCTTCTGAACCGGAAAGTATGGGATACTAGAATTAGCTGAGGCGGACACAAATAAACTTGAAGCCGAAAATCAAGTTTTGAGCAGTTTTTATTCCATTTGTATATACAGCAAATTGAAAATATCAAAAAATTCGTTCTCTCTTTCGAAATCGTTTTTTCAGGAAATAGAAAAGCGAGAGAAATCCCTTTTTAAAACAATGCTTTTCTATGTGCACTATTTTTGGTCCCTAGGTCTAACGTAACGCAACGTAACGTTGAGCAAAAAAATACTTGTTTCGATCTTTTACATAATATTTTTGCACAAATGTCGTTTGCTGATCAATCACTGCTTAATCAACTGCAGATCAAATCGTGGTTCATCTGAATGCGCCGACGAAGTTGAGGCATATGTGATTTTGCAGGAAAAGATTTTTGGTAATAATAACATATCAATTGTGTCAACAAATAAGCTACTGGATTCCATTAACTCTTTTCTCGTACTTAAACGTGTTCGGAACCATGAAAACATTCTAAGCTGGTGGTCAGAATCCTCTACAAAGTTCCCAGAATTGTATGAGATTTCAAAAGTTGTTCTTTCTGTTCCAGCTACGCAGGTAAGCGTGGAACGCCTATTCTCTGGCGTAAAATTTATAATGAATCCGCTAAGAAGTTGCATGGCCTCAACCACATTGAATGCAATTATGTTACTCCGAGCAAATCACAAGAATGCTATATAGTGTAGTAGTTGGTTTTTGATTTCTTCTTTTTTTTGTAAATAGAATAACTTAAATATATATAAATCTAAGGAATGGCATAAAACAAAATAAAAAAAAAAAAGGCCCAGTCTCTTTTCGTTTTCCCAAATTTTTTTACACTTACCAATTTTTTTATAACATAAGGTTTTTGGACGCCAGGCTTTAAACCAAAAAATTTTTCAAATAAAACCCCTTTTTGACCCATAGGTCCTAAAGCCTGGTATAAGAGATAGAGGCCTCCCTTTTGTCAACACTTCTTTATATATATAAAAGCGTATAGTATAAATAATCGCTGATGACACGTTAACATTAAAAATAAAAGTTTTCTCATTAAAACCCACTTTTCGAGCCGATAGTTCCTATGGCAGCTATAAGATATAGTCATCCGATCTGGTCGGTTCCGACATATTAGCAGTGTACGTAAATGGTATAAACTAGGGGTGAAACTATGTTATAAAATAATAAAATAAATATATAATATCCTAACACTACCGATGGTTTTCGATAGTTTTTCTGAAGAATTTCTTAAAAACGCGGGTAATCAGGAGAAAATTTTACAGACATGGAAGAGTAATATAAGTAAAAATTCATAAAAGTGACATGGACAAGTTCCTTACAAAGTCGAATAAGGTAATGCTAGTTGTTTGGAAAGCTTTTAAAGCGTGAAATTTTAATTTCAGTAAAACGGCACAGCTCGCCTGCAGCGAGCAATGAGCCCCCATCATGCGACTGCAGCAGCGCTGACTCTGACGTCAGCACGTCAGTTTAAAATGCGACACCTTAAAGAAAAAGAGATTTCTAAAGTTTGGAAATACTTTAAGCGCTCCGACGACGAAAGCTGGCCAAGTGCCTGAAGTGTGGCAAGGAATACAAAACGAGCAAACACTCGAATCTAAAAGACCACTTAAAAGATTCCATCAGGACTTGGTGATTCGCACGTTCCCCCGACAGCAACTCTTAAAGAAGAAAGACATCGACAAAGCACTAACATTGATGATTGCAGCGGAACAGCCATTCAACGTTGTTGAGAACGAAGGATTCATTAAGTATTCGCAGATCCTGGACCCGAGGTATAAAATTCCCAGAAAAAGTCACATAAGAGATGTGCTGATAAAGGGTATGTTCGAAGACAGTATGACTGAGCTAAGAGTTTTGTTAAAAGATACAACAAGCGTTGCTGTGACATGTGATATCTGGACTTCAAAGGCTAGTGATGCTTATTTACCTGTGACATGCCATATAGTTCACAACTTTGAAGTTAAAAACAGCGTCACTTGCCACATGATAAAATTGATGGACGAAACCATACCGCACAAAACATTGCTGTCACATTGCAAGCTATTTTAGTCGATTTCAATGTTTTGGAAAAAACGGTATTGTTTTACAAACAATAAAATGATAAGGGCATGTGACATTTTAAAGCTTCGCAATCTGCCAAGTTTTGCGCATAGCTCGAATTTGGTTGTGCAAGATGGCCTAAAAGTTGAAGATGATAATGCAGCGTTGAACAAGCTATTTACTAAATGTAAATCTACAGTTCGATATTTCAAGCAAAGCGCTATTGCTCATGAAAAACTGAAAATAGCCCAGGAATCTGACACACCGTACAGCTTGTAACAAAAAGGCAAATAGATGGAAAGAAGGAACAGTTTAAGTTTGTGCAAAAGTATGTAACAGGGAGAAGGAATCATTTCGAAGCATCAACAGCCGAGTCGAAATAGCCATGTCCGTCTGTCCGTCTGTCGTGTCCGTCTGTCGTCCGTCTGTCCGTCTGTCCGGCGTCGCAGAACAAACAGATCTCAAGATGAAGAGATAGAGGTTTGACATGTATGGGACAAATGCTTCTTATACTTGCAGGCAGATCAAGTTTATTTAATTTTAGCACGCCCTCCCGCCCCCACAAATTTGAAAAACGTCATATCTCCCACAGTTTTGTTAGATGATTTGTACCTTAGGAGATAGTTAGTATTAGGAATATGTATCGATTTGCCAAAGAAATGATAAAGATCGGACGAGCGGTTCTAAGTTATGAGCAAAAAAGTGAATTGAATCATCCCGGCCACCCCGCCACCCACCACCCACCCTTACAACCAACGCCGCACAATCTTAGAGAGAGAGAGAGAGAGAGAGAGGAGAGAGAAGAGAGAGAGAGGAGAGAGGGAGGAGAGAGAGAGAGGACCGACTTTCATGTTTTATTTTATGATTGAGAGAATCATAAAAACCAACGATGCCATTTCAAAAGTCCTGTTAGCCACCGCACATGCACCGATGCTATTCACTGCCAACGAAATAAATATCCTTAAGGATATTTGCAACATATTGGCGTATTTTCACAGTGCGACAGAAAAAATTTCCGGAGGCAAATATGTGACGGTTTCCCTTATAATACCAATTATATATGGGCTGTTTACTTCCGAGCGGAAAATGCTTGAAAACGTTCTTATTTCTTCGATTAAGAAAAGACTTTTCAAATATGAGGAAAGAAGCATCACAAGAATTAGCACAATATTGGACCCGAGGTTTAAAAAAATTTTGGGTTTTCAATGAAAAAAACGAATCTATATTCTTCGATTTCGTTGAGTAAAAAGCGATGGAGCAAACAACCACCAGGCAAGGCGATGCCATTATACTCAAACGGCAATACTTGAAAAGGGCTGTAGCATCACAAGACACAGATCCATCCACTTCATATATTTAAAATTGCAAAAAAAACCGAGTTTAATTTTTATTAATTTCAGATGAATGAAGCTGAACTCGGGCTTATTGGAAAGCTAATGCAAAAATACTTATGTGGATGTTCAGCAAAGCTGGGCAATAAGTTTCAGAACGCCGTTCTCGTCTTAAGGATAAAAACATTAATCGAAAACCGAAATTAATTCAAAACCGAAATGGAAGCTTTCGGGACGTACCGGTATCGGAACTGAAATTCGTTTCGGGATTATGCCCTGGTTGTGGGATTAATTATATGTATTATTCTTCTGACATGTTTTTGACGATTTCGTCCCGCTTCACATATTGCTTGTTCGCATAATTAATGTTCCGCTTAACTGCACATTTGTGGAGTCTAAGTAAGTAGGCTGTAGGCCTAATTTTGCTTTGAGCAGCTAACGTAACATCACTCAATGTTCTAAAGTTAAATTTACTTCGTTTGAGCCTCATTGATCTACTTGCTTTGTTGAGCTAATCTGAGCTAAATAATTTCAAACAGATCATATAGCTCATTACTCTAAGCATCGCTAAGCACAGGAGAAAGGTTTTTTATCCACCGTTCAGTGTGTCATAGGCATCCCCTCTGAAAAGGACCTCGATGGTGATAACTATTCTGATCAGTTTGTCCTCTGACTCATGAGAAACTTTGTGCGCTTCGAAAAAAGTGCAGGGCAGTCGCTAACTAGGTGTTGGCTGCTGTCTAAGTTCTCTTCATTTCCACATTTGCATCAAAAAACACAACTACATTCAGAATAATATGAGAGCAAAGAAAGTTGCCAAGAAATTAAAATGCGAATACCATTGAAACTTTAAACTAACTCAATTCTTTATACAATTCCACTCATTAGCCCGCACGCATTCGCCTGTTTGCCCTAATTAAATATTAAACTTTCGTTCAAACAATTTGCCCAACAAAATCACAAAAACAGAAAACCAAATCGCGGTTTTTGTTTTGGGCCTATTTCACTTTCATGGACAAATATTGAAGCTGAGCAAATAAAAGTGAAAGAGTTGAATTTGAACTATAAAAGCACCAACATTTTGGGCATTGACAGACAGCAACTCGACATCATATCAGTTCAGTAAAATGAAACTTTTCGCACAATCCGGTCGTCTATTTTTGTGCTTCCTGCTGATGCTAAGCATAATGTTTCAGGCAATGGAGGCTCGACTGTTTTTCACCACCAATTCAGGCATTTTGTGTGTCTGGAGCTCGAAACGATCTTGTGGCAAGAATGCGGCCGTTTGTGTAGAAGCTATGATAAACGGTGTGGCGATGTGTCGATACTATCGCAACGAGTGTCAATTTTTAATTGATGGCTGTCTCAGCCAGTCAGGTGAGTGATTACTGAAATTTTGATTAAAATACTGTGATGCTAATTTGCCAAATGGAATTTTAAACAGCGTATGGAAGTGGATCGATTGTTGATGCTACCACAAAGTGTGTGATGAATACAATTCCCGTGGGTGGCACTGGAACGTGCTAAAGGAACGAAAAGTTAAATTTATATTTGAAAAATATTAGAATTTAAGAAAATCAGCTGGAAATAAGCTAGATTTTAATTATTTATTTGTGTAAAATGTGCAAAAAAAATCAATAAAGTGTTGTATTTTGAAAATGTTTTCAGTTAATAAAATGCGTATTTTTAGTTATGTTCAGGAAGTGCAGAAAAAAAAATATTAAGAAAAACTGAAAGTTTCGCACCAAAATCAAGGGGTAAACATGGAGAAAGCCCTAGCAGTTTCTATACTTTTTAGGATATACAAATTTTATTTTGCTCCATGCTAGTTGAATGATTTTTCAATCGATAGAAAATGTAGAAAAATAGAAAAAAAATTTTAAGTCCTCAACGAGAGGCACTATGAAGCCCCTGGCATGAGGAAGCCAACCAGCTCGAACGATCTTGCTTGTCGACCCACACTAAAGCAACAATCTCAACGGGAGATAATTATTGAAGCAACTTCGCTAGCCTGTAACCGGGGCACATGCTCAGTACTACGGATTCATCAGTTTCTAGAAACTTTTTACACTCAACGAAAAGTATACAAAATATTGTCTCCATATGGGTACTTGTATAGACCCTGTAGATAATCGCCATTACCTTTTCGAAGAGGAAACGTAAGTTTTGCATAAAAACTTTCTTTCTTGCTCTTTTCACTTTCTTAAAATATTGACTTAAAACTTTAAAAGCCTGAAGATAGGCAAAGACTGCTGATGATTAAATTTTAAACATTCATGAAATAGCGCTTTACAATGAACCCGCCTCCTTTGTGGTGTTGTGCGTGTCTTGTTTTAGAATAGCTATGACTAAAATCATAACTTATTGACCTAGAACCTGCAAAAAAGTTCTACGATTCCTAAATTCGTTTAATAAAATGATTTCCCCGTTAAACTCAGTTTAATTTTCATTTCATTTAAAATCAGCATCAGCATTTGTGTCACGCTCATCAAACCGGATGTAGCACTTTGTCCATTTTATAGCCAAGCATATCCGTTTATCCCATTCACGAGACGTAATTATTCATTTTATCATTTGGCGTTTGCCGCTCGTTTACTTTCATTTGCAAATGTCCTGATATATGCTTTAGTTTTTTTTTTTTTTTTTTCCATGTTTTTGTTTGAATTGCCATCGCATGAATTGCACATTTTCAAGGCAAAACGAGCTAAAATTATGGTTATGTTCGCCATGTTAATTTATGAAGCTGCGTTCTTAGTTTTGCAATTTTGCCAGTTGCCAGCGGATGTGCAAATTGTGCAACGCTTACCCTGCGGATGCAATTAGAATACAAAACAGCAAAAACAAACTTAAACCAAAATGCTGAATCAAAATATAGGAATTTGTAGGGCAGATATTAAAGTTGAATGGAATAAGTTAAAGGGGTGATTTATTGTCGGAATTTAAAGTGCATAGATTTATTAATTCAGGGCCGATTTCTCATCTCCTACATAGAGCTATATGTCACATAAACTTACTAATAGCAGAGTAAATTGTGAGCTTAGCTGACACATAGCTGCTATCTGGAAGAAGAGAAATCGGCCCTTAAAAGGCTTAAACCAACTTTATGGACTTTGTCTGTTTTAAAGCTCAGATGCTTGGGTATAAAGGCCTATACTCAGATGAGATAAATTTTTAGTTTGGTACGATATTTCACATGAATAGAAACAATTTCATACAAATAGGATGCCTTTTCAAACGTATTCAGATTTCAAAGCTGTACAAAATTGTTTCTATTTTTGTGAAATATCGTAACAAACTAAAAATTTATCATATCTGAGTATAGGCCTTAAACTAAGATTTTTGATGTGAAACATCTTTAATTTCGGTACGGAAGATTTTAGTGGAAGTAAAATTTGACTTCAGCGTCACGTGACTTGACAGTGACTAAACAGTGAATAAGCAGTGTCTTGACAGTGACTTGACAGTGACTTGACAGTGACTAAACAGTGACTTAACAGTGACTGAACAGTGATTTGACAGTGACTAGTCAGTGACTGAAGAATGACTTGACAGTTACTAAACATTAACTGAACAGGGACTAAACAGTGACTAAACAGTAACGTGACAGTGACTACGCAGTGACTTGACTGTGACTAAACAGTGACTCAGTGACTTGACAGTGACTTGACAGTGACTTCACTTAACAGTGACTACACAGCGACTGAACAGGGATTTGACAGTGACTAGTCAGTGACTGAAGAATGACTTGATAGTGGCTTGACAGTGACTTGACAGTGACTAAACAGTGATTTGACAGTAACTGAACAGTTAATAAGCAGCGGCTTGACAATGACTGAACGGTGACTAAGCAGTGTCTTTACAGTGACTTCACTTAACAGTGACTACACAGTGACTGAACAGTGATTTGACAGTGACTAGTCAGTGACTGAAGAATGACTTGACAGTTACTAAACATTAACTGAACAGGGACTAAACAGTGACTTGACAGTGACTTGACAGTGACTAAACAGTGACTAAACAGTCCTTAAACAGTCCCTAAACAGAAAAAAACGACCATGTAACGAACAAACGACCAAACAAGCCCGACGCTCCCTGAAAAACACCACTAAAAAGCTTTCTTACTAAAACTGGCACAACCCTCTAGTACGGCCGACCGACGCTATATCAACGTTCCGTCGACGATATTGTGACTGTCGTTGACGCACGCTTATTTCCCTCACAATGGGCTCGACTGACGTATTTTGCAAGGGAATGTCCGCTCAATACGTTAACGACTCTCCAGGCACGCTAGGTCGACGCAATGCCATGCAGAGAAGCTACGTAAACGACGCTCGTTCGCCTCAATGACATGCATGGTGCGACTTTATCGACACTCGTTCGACCCAATGCCATGCAAGGGGTGATATAAGCGACGCTCTTTCGACCCAATGCTATGTATAGAGCTACATAAGCGACGCTCTTTCAACCCAATTCCATGTATGGAGCGACATAAGCCACGCTCGCTCTACCCAATGTCATGCATGGGGTGATATAAGCGACGCTGTTTCAACCCAAGAGATGCTTCTCTGTGACGGCAATGTAGAATATAAATAAAAAATAAATTTTTATTAAAATTATTAATTTTATATTAAATCTATTCATATAAAACAAAGAACGGCTGGACGGATTTTGAAGATCTTCTCCTCACAAGTAATGTCCGGCAAATCTAAGTCCACGTCATCTTGCATTTCATGCGGACGCTCATCGTGCGAAGCCGTTTGTAACACAGCGGAGATATGCACTTTGCGACGTTTAGAACGTCGTATGCTCCGCTTCGTATCTCCAATGTACTGGGAATAACTGTTGCAGACGCTTGCAGACGCTTCCTCTCTACTGCTTTTAAGAGCCGCATTTGCCTTTCTCCAACTATTATAATAATTTTTATTAAACCACTTATATTTGCTCTTATTTTTAAAATACTCACAATCCACTTTTTCACACAAATATGTAATTAAAAAATCACACAATAAAAAATCAACCAACTGGCAAAAATCTCAGCCGAAAATTAGACAAAGTCGAAAAAAAAACACAAAGGATAACAACCGATTAGAAATGTCATTTTTGTTGTTGCAATTTCTATTTTCTTTGAACTTGGCACGTGTCACACAGCTTCATGCGCGACGTTTGTATACCCTTCCCAAAACTGAAAATATTTTACGGGAAAAATATTTTTTCTTCGCGAATTTTCTTCACCAAACGAATAAATATTTATTTATTTTAATCATTCATTATAAATTTTAATAATTAGTGCGCATTGCAATGGATTCCACTGGCATGTTGTGAAATATTTTGCTGATAGGGTGTTCGAGGATTGATATACCTTTTTTTCAAATCCTTTCCTATTCTTTGCACACGCTCTCTCATAGAAAAAAATTAGAGCGTACGCCTCTCTCTCTCTCTCCTACAATTTTGACAGGCGTTACGACTCATCACCGTACAAAGAGCAACGCTGGGTTGACGAATATAGACCGACTGACCCCAGCCGTACTATATAAAAAAATAAAAACAAAAAAAAAAAAAAAAAAAATAAAAAAAAAAAATAAATTATACAAACAAAAATTAAAATTTTTTATAATAAAAAAAAAAAAATACTACAAACAAAAGTTTGGACAAAAAAACTAACCCAAAAAAACTTTGACTCTTTAATGGAATTCGCCGCAACGTTTCCAGCGAGGTCTATAGTCGTGATGGTCAAGATACCGACTCTTTCGTTAAGTAGCAGCAGCGAGTTTGTGAGTTCGGTTCTCAGAAAATGAAGAAATGTTCTTAAAACATGCCCAAGCGGTTCATAAAGTGAGCACAAAATTTTCATATTATGTCACCCGCTGTTCAAGATTCAAGAAAAAGCTGGATTACTCTGCAGTTTTTAAAGCTGCAAAGGAGAACGAGAATTAAAGCTTTGCTTAGACTGAAGAGCTCACAAACGCAGTGGCAAATGTAACTGATCCGTAAAATACTAAGTTGGCACCCAAGTTTGGTTCACACTTTCAAAATGTCCACCAAAAAAGTGTCAAAAAATGATTCAATGTTTCAGTTATCTTATATTATTTCTTTATTTAATCATCTTCCACCTTCCAAGTTACATTTTATCCCCTACGTGTTATAAAAGTGCTAACACATGTTTGAAACTGATTCAAAGAACTGCTTGAACAATTTCCCCGACCCACCGTATTGTAACCTGGCAAAGAAAAATATATTTCACAAACTCATTTAGATCAAATTAATAAATATACTCACTTGTCAAAGTTCTTTGGCAATTGATTCTTTCCATTTGACAGCGATTCCTGAAGAGACGACATCTTTGCGAAGCGCCCCATCTGGCGCACACATTTGCATTGACAGTACAATTTGCTGTACGTGGCGTACAACGAGCCGCAGGTCTTACACGTGTGGTCGTGCCTGTATTAGTGCTAGAAGTAGTAGAACTTGTACTACCACTGAGAAGACTGGCAAGATTGAATAGTCGCGCCTGTCTTGAATTGCCTAAAGAGCGTCTATTGGCTGTGTTGCCATTGCGTCCTGTTCTCACTGAATTGGAATTGGTTGCTCTAAGAGTGCGGCCATTACTGCGACGCCTTCTATTCTGGGCATCTGTGGCCACTGCAATCAGAGCGACAATCAAGAGAACTACCAGTAAGCAACGCATTTTGATTTCTTAACTCATTTCAGTAAATGTCTGCATATTTATACCCGCGCTTAACAGTTTTTTGTGGTCGGACCTTGAAATTTAAGTACTATTTTTAATGTGCAAACAATTGTTCTTTTCTACTTTTTTTGATCTATTTGAAATTTCTTTAAATGATGACAATTGTGCAAACAACTTGGTTAGGAAGTCCATTGTACTGTGAGTTCAAACAAGACGGCACGTTTCTCTAGTTAGTGTTTGGTTTTTGGTTATGAAAAGATTTAAACTGGAACCTAGAGAAATGTAAAAATTTTGGTCTAAATTGGGTTCTAAAATTAAATTACCTTTAACTACGATTTACAAAATTCATTTCATGAAATGGTTTCAAATGTGCGCTTAAAAAGGGAAAGTTGAATATGAATTAGTCTGTGTTACATGAAATTCTGAGGAGTAGCCAACTTAATATGCTGCTTAGTCTGCCAAATGGTTGATCATTTTGTGAATTTACAAAGCAGCAAACTAAATTGACATTGATTCGCATAGCTTTTTAAGATTTGCCAAATGAGTCCATTAACTAATACTTAGCATACTCTTAGGCAGTTGAGGAGGTTTGACTTTGGCGCTTATGAGGCTTGTTAATGATTACGGGATGAAAGAAAGGGAGGAAACTAACAGCAAAAACTATGTTTCCTTCCGGATTGTTCCGTTGAAATTCCGGCTCCGTAGTACCCTGCTTTTATGTCTCGACCGTGCCATCCAGGTACAGCAGAATGTAGTGTCGCACTTTGTACTTGTGAGTCTTTTTCAGCTCCTTCTCCCGGTCAGTGACACCGCATTGAGTGATGCCTTGTATCTGGACCACTGTTTGTGCCGGAGAGCATCCACTTCTATTTGTTTTAACCTGGAACGAGCAAGGCTCTTTCTCCTTCGATGGCTCATTCATCTCCATTTTGACGATGAAGTTGACCTTCATTTGTCGCGTTGCGCGCTGAGGAGCACAGGCAGACCTCGCGCCCACTGAGCTTCCCGTTGCCTGGGGTCTGCGACTCTCAGTAACGTAATTTCATTTACTTGGTCCTCTATTTCGGCTGATGGTTTTCCTCTCCTTCGGCTTTACCGGCATGGATGGTCCTACCAATAGCTTTGGCTGTTGCCGGCAATACCCTTAGTTTCCATACACCTACTTAGCCCTCCTACCACGACAAGGAAAGCGTCCGTTTAGAACAGTTCAGAAAATTAGCCGGGCTCAAAAATACCAACAAAACTAAACAAAAGTATTTCCAGGGTGCGATTCCCAGACAAGACCGAACCAATTTTTCTGTGATTTTCTGCAAGACTTTCATAAACCAAGTCAGGTGGAGTAGTTTGCCTTTGAAGTTGTTGTACAGCGAGGTCTCTGATCCTATGTAATTCAGTTCTTTGACAGTACAAAGATATACGTCCCGTTCCTTATTCCGAAGACCCAAAAAATTAGGATCCTTATCCAAAATCAATCAAATGTTAATGTACTCGGCTTATTTAAATCCGGTGGGTTTAATCTCCAACCATTGGAGAGGGTATATTGAAATTGTCCGGTATTTGTAACGCATAGAAGGAAGCATCGCCGACGACGAGCTGAGTTGATATATAGCCCTGTCAGTCGTCCGTCCGTCAGTTTTCTATGCTATCTCCTCCGTCAGTTTTAAAGCAATCGTAATCAAACTTTGCACGAAGTCTTTTGGTACAAATACGCTGCACATTTGTCAGAACCGGCCTGATCGGATGACTATAGCATATAGCTGCCATAGAAACGATCGGTCGGAAAACTAGTTTTAGTGAGAAAAACTTTTTTGTTTTCAATAGTTTTCTAAGCCTTCACATAACTCCACTAAGATTTATCACGGGACAACTATATACATATAGTTGCCATACAATATATAAGGTTGGAAAAAATCTTAGTAAAAAAAAAATTGTTTGTTTTCAATGCTATCGCTCCCAAACTTGTTACTCCACTAATATTATATGCTGCCAGACAATTCTGTCAAGTTTGATCCAAATCGGAATGGAATTTGGTCAAATTATTTGCCTGTAGGACCTTAGCTGTACTCATTTTGCTGTTATCGTCGGCAGAGAGTATTTACGAGCCTTAAGAGCATTTTCTGAGTTCAATCTGCTCCCATATTCACAATGACTTCGAGCTTGAGACACTTGTCGTTGTCTACTTTTAGGCCAAATTATGTTCAAGTTGCGATAAATTTAACCAAAACAACAATCTCAGGGCCACCCCATTAAATCTTTGATATATATACACACATGCACTTCTCATTATATAACAATGGAGCATATAACAATGGAAATACAGTGGCAACTTAACTTACGGATGTTTTTTCAGCTGTTGAAAATCTTATTTGCAAAAATTTAGATCAGCGTGTTAAATAACTTCGGTTTTTATTTTTGTTTGTTTTTTTGGCAATACAAATACAGTTGATGTCGTTGCGAAAAAACCACAAAGCTATAAAAACCATTGAGCTGCGCTCTTTGGCATTAGTTTATTTCAAAGCAAAATGAGAGTTTCCCTGTTCGTTTGTGTGAGTTTGGCCTTGATCCTGTTGTTCGTGTGCAGCGGTGTCAGCAGTCAGAACCCGGAGTTAGAAAATACGACTAGATTAGTCCGAAGGAAAAATACTAATAGAAACTTTCGCAGGAACTGTAACCGGAGGGCAATCAGCTCTTGTAGGTCGACGACGGCGTCCTGTGCCCGCGTGGGACGTGCCAATATTTGTGAGCTCTTTACGAACGATTGCCAAAGGCAAAGGGCCAACTGTAATCGATCCATGAGTAAGAAAATTCACTAGAAAAAGTAAAAATAATTTTAAACTGGCTGGTAAATTTTTCATAAATTTTTCTAGGTGTCAATAGGGTATCGAGAAGTTTGTGCGCAGGAATGACAGTGGGTAAGCAACAGCCATGTGGAACCGGTTCAGCTGGATCGACCGCGGCGTCGCAATCCAGTACACCTATTATATATGCTTGATTTTGCTGTTGTTGTGCTATTCTGCCAGATAGATGACTCATTTGCCCTGATCACTAATACTAAAATAAATAATATTTTATAAGAATTGTTTTTCTTTTGAAGGAAAGAAGGAAATATGTAAAACAAGGGTATATAGGAAAGGTGAATGCCCTTTCTACCTACCATCTTTTTAGTTGATCATAAAGCCGCCTTCGACGCACGACTTTGCATGATGACGTTGAGAAGCACGCAAAGCTCCGTGAAAATGGAAAAGAATCTCTCCGAGCCATTTGATATAAAAAAGGGTTTTAGGCAGGGTGATACCTTATCGTGTGACTTCGACAATCTGCTGATGGAGTATGTACTCCTAATGATAAGGCTTCTAAATGAAGTTGGGTGCGACATTGTCCGCTTCGAGTTAATCCTAGTGACGCCATGTCTTAAAAATCCTATCAAACTTTTTTGTACAGGTAATGCTTTTAAGAATAAGCTAGAAGAAAAAGCTAGAGAGTCAAGCCAGCGAATCCCGCAGATAGAAAACTCCATTATAAATTCTTTTATGTTACATTTTTCAATTTAATTTTCATATAAACAGTTACTTTCCAAGTGATGGTCCCTAAAAGTAGGCAGTTAGGAGTACAACGATTTATGTTCATTTTTACTTTTGAACAATTGTTTTTAACCCCCTTGTATTACAATGACGGGCGATCTGTTACTGTTACTTAAAGCTGACGTCGTGGATGATGATCCGCTGCATCTGAGACGATTACCCACACTTATGCCCGAACATCTGGACAGAGCCACAGTCGTATAGCTGACTGAATTTATGCAGGCCTCGTAGAGCATCTGACAGCGATTGGAGAAACGGCGGCATAGATTGGAGCGGCCATAGCGTCCACAAACATTTGTAGTTGAATTGTTATTGCAGCCCCTCAGATCACAGACTCTAACTTGTGCATTGGAGTTAGAGTTAGTAATGCCACCCAAGCTACCGAATGTAGCATAGGTCGAATTTACAAGCAGGATTAACAGGAATGTTGGCACAACCAGAACTATTCTCATTTTGCGCTGGCTTTGACTATTGCCGCTTTGTGTTAGGCGGGCACTTTTATAGCGTTTGGCCCGCTTTGTGTTGGTGCGGGACCTTCAAGTTGGCATTGGTTTTGCCAAAAAAAAAACAGACACACACAAATTTTACGCACTTGTTTAAACAAATGAGTAGATGTAGATAAGACATGTAGATTTGTCAAGTAATTTTTCATGGTTAGCCGTAAAGTAGGCAATGCATTTGGAGCAAACTGCTAAGTTGGTTCGCTGGGGTCTGATCTAAACAGATTTCAGTCGATGTGGGAAAAATTCAAGCTAAGCTCGATCGTGGTAAAAAATAGAGTATGAACGGCTCTTCTCATTTGTAGTACAGTGTTCTCACTTTAAGAACCATTTTTGTCCGTTGGAGTTGAACTTTTAGCATTTTAAGAACTTTTTTCCCATACAATTTGATAATTTTCGTTCTTTTTTAAGTTGACGGATACATTTTTTGTTTCTAAACAGTTTTTTCGCTTTGTGTAGTTTTGGTCTTAGTGTGCGTTCACATCCACTGGCAGTTTTCCTGCAAACATTTTGTCGGGTTTCTTATCTCCCTCGTCAAAAAGTGAGTTTGGCGATAGTTTGAGATGAGAGTCTGATGATAGTTTGGCGATTTACAAAAACAAAACACACAAGGTTTCGCATTTTTAACATAAAAGGGATAAATTGGCGATATGTGGCATCAATTTCTATTGCCCTATATATATGGACAGAGTGATAAATAAGAACTTGAGAATTACAAGCATGCATTTAGGGGTGAATGCTTTCAAATAGATTCAATACAAGTAACCCTCTAGTTGCTTTGTCTTAGACGCACAGAGTGTCGCAGTCGTCTAAAACGTCAGTCCCATCGTGATTTCAGTCCAAAGGAACCGAGTTCGAATCGCCTCAGAGTAAGTAAAAGTTTTTCATGTAATTAAGTATAAGTTTGTTTAATTCGTTGTGTTTATCGGAACAGGCAAGCAGAGAGCTATAGCAGCAACCAGCAGCTGGTTTGTGTAGCAGTGCGCACAAATATTTTTTTTTTTTTTGTGAATCGCTTTCTTATCCCTGAGAAGAGACTTTTTCGTATCTCCCAGAAGAAACGCTTTCTCTCCTTCAAGAAGTGTCGCAGAGTGACACATTTCTTCCCGAAGGGAGATGAGAATGCGATAAATATGGAAGAATCGCATTCTTATCTTCTGCGATAAAAAATGTTTGCTGGGTTGCCATGTTTTTAGGACTAAGTTGCTTCCACACATGTGTGAACACCTGCCATAGGCAGTGCAAGTTCCCTATTGCCATTTTTTTAAAAAAATATATAATATTTATTTAAAAAAATCACAAAATTAGGTTTTCTATTGAGTTGGAACAGCCTACCAGTAAAGTAACAGACATGCCAGATAAGTGACAAGCACCCTAATTCCATTAAAAAAAAATGTTAACATTATAATTTTGTAATATTATTCGCATTCATTGACTTGTTTGAAATGAAATGGGAGCATAAGTGATTTTTATGGAACGCTGCGACACATACTGCTACACAAACTCAATATTAGACCACGATATTTACGTGCAAAACCGTGTTATCACTATGGGAAGTCCAGTTTTTAACAGAAGTGGTAGAGCTTCTGTTTTGGGACATGCTCTTTCATTTGGAATATTTCAGCTTTAGGTTGCTAAAAAATACAAATTTTGAGCATTTCGTAGCAAGTTTGTTGTTGGACTATTTCTATTTCTTAGCTTTATCTTTGTAGGCCTGAATGTTTTTAATGCCAACTGTAAGTTGTCATTTAGATACAGTTTTCCTGCATTGTTGTCTTGGAATTCCCAAGCAGTTATACACTTAGAGAAACTAGAACGAATAATTTAAGTATGAACGCTCTTAAAAAAAAAAGTTTATTCTTTCTTGAATTTTCGAGGATTTCGCTTTTGGAATCGAGTTAAATTCGTTCTCAATTTCGCTCTTATAGGCAAGTGAGGGAAAGATAACTTTGATAGAAATAGCGTGAAACGCGCTCTCAAATGAGAGAGAGAGAGCGCGTATGCGCAGTCTGTCGTTGTCAGATGAGAGCGGTCAACCGTTAATTAATATTATGGTGAACATTTCGAGTGTGCAAATGTAATCGATTAAAGGATTACATAAAGACAATGTTAAAAACACTTCATTTAAAAATAAAAAAAATATTAAACACAACAAAAAAAAAACCTTAAATAACAAGTAAGACCGTTGCAGTCGAGTAGCCCGACTTCAATATACCCTGTACAATTGACAACGAGAGCGTAAGTTAAAGCAACCATAAACCCGTTAGTCATGGAAAAACATGTGCCCCTGCGTTCCTTAGGGTGACCATCCGAAAAGTATGCAACACTTTTTTAGGGTGGGTGGGGTGGTGGCGGGGGGGCTTGGTTCGCTTTTTTGCTCATAACTTCTGAACCGTTCATCCGATTTTTATCATTTCTTCGGCAAATCGATTTATTTTGCTAATTACTAACTATCTCTAGAAAGTACGAATCGTCTATCTTCAAAACTGTGGGAGATATAACGTTTTTCCAAATTGCGGGGGCGGGAGGGGGCGTGGCCAAAATTTGAAACAAACTTGATCTGCGTACAGATAAAAAAAGCATTTGTCCCATACATGTCAAACCTCTATCTTTTACCATCTCTGAGATCGACGCGTTCATACAGACAGACGGACAGACGGACATGCCTAAATCGACTCGGCTGTTGATGCTGATCAAGAATATATATACTTTATAGGGTCGGAAATGTTTCCTTCTCCCTGTTACATACATTTGCACAACTTCATGATCCCCTTTTACCCATTTTTAATGGGTACAGGGTATAAAAAGAAAACCTATGCTTCTACGGGGAAGTGATCCACGGCCTCCACTATTTCTAAGCGAACAAGACGTCCACTTGACCACTTGATGTCCGGCAAAATACAAACTGCGTTCATTCTTAAATATAATTTTGCCGCAACTTGAAGCTTATGGAGAATAGTTCAGTGAGCTAAGCTGCCCGTCCACAGTGTGTGTTTCAGTCTTCAAGGTACCGAGTTCAAGTCCCAGTAAAAGTGAGTAAAATAAAATTCTATTGATTATGATGTGGCTATCTCAAAATCAATCACAGCTTAGAAAAAAGTGAGTGGGGTGGGTGGTGATCAGCGGACCAAACACCACGACGGTCGGTCGGGTCGGGTCGGGGTCCCGGACGTGTCTTACATACCCAACCCCCCAGCCCCTTCAATTATTTTTTAAGTCTTTTATTTTGAGAATTATTCGTACTTGGATCAAGTACTGAAACTCTTGAATCAAGAATGTCGGGATCAAAAATTCACTCTCCGATCAAGATTTTTGATCTTAGATCAAGAATTTTCACTCTTACTGTCTTGCAGTCGATGGGCAAAGACTACTGATGATGGAACCGGGAAGTTCTTGAAAGAACTGTATAATCGACTTGCCTGCTTTGTGGTGATGTGTGTTTCTGTATAAAGTTATGAGCCCAAGTTATAAACCTAACATGACCTCGAGCCGGATAAAACTGGCTTATTTTGGCTACATATTTACGCAGCATATTATTTTGTTCAAAAATATTTAAAGGCCTGATTCCCGATGACATAAATTTTTATTTCGGCACAATACTTCATAAGAATGCTTTGCAACATCATTCAGATTTCAAAACAGTTCAAAAGTGTTTCTATTCATGTGAAATTTTAACATAAAAATTGATTTTTATGTCATCTGGAATCAGGCCTTAAACATAATTTTCGCAATGTTTAAAAATGGACTCATTAATAAACTATCGAGTGTAATGATATCATCAATCGAATTATATCAAAAAAGTAATTACGCTAACGTCAAGTTTTTGAATTCGCTAGAACTTCGCTGTTTGGAAAAATGTTAAGGACAATGTAGCATATTCTGACATTTATGAAATTGTTCAGAAAATCTCTACTCTCCCTCACTTTCTCAGAAGGTACTGTCGTTTTGGTCTTTGAAGTCATTCAGAAACTCTGTTATCTATAATATTCCTTACATTTTTTAAATAACACCATCAAAAGAATGAGGACGATAGACTTAGCAAGCCTCACCATCTTAACACATCCAACTCGATTCATACGCATGCCTAGCTTTTGAATGTCTGCTTGAAGCCTAAGCTTTAAGAACTCACTATTCAGCTAACTTTGTTTTTGTTTTTACAGGGCCTAAAAATTCCATAAACGCATTTTATTAAATGCAGTCAAGGTTGAAAATGTTCAATCAAAAAATATATAACAAAAAACAAATAAATGACAGCATAAATTTGCTTTTGATTGGAGAACAAGTTGATAAAGTGGTTCGGCTGCATTTGACTAGAAGGCAAACGGGCTACTTCTTCAAGTTAATTTGGAATGCCTAAGCAACTGTGTTGACAGTGAAATGTTTGCTTACACTTTCTTTAAGTGCCGCAGAGAAAATGGACAAGCAATTTACAATCATTGTTTGGAATTGTAGAGGAAAAGTAAGTCAAATAAATATGAAACTTTAATTATGGCTATTCACAAGTATTCTGCTTTATTTCGTCAACTTGTTGTTAAGCTTTGACCCAATTTAAAGTCATGTGCATTTCAAATCGAATCGAATCTATAATTAGTCTGATTATGCATTTGGTGCACCCATAACTCCAATTTACATTAATCAATTAAGCGAATTATCCAATGCCATAAACAGAGGCAACCCCAAATTAATCAACCATTGAAAATTAAGAGTTCACACACTGAAAAATGTTGACCACAACAAAATAGAGTGAAGAAATTGGTGATAAAAACAAAATTAAAAATAAAAAAGACTTGAGACAATGTTTGAATGGAGTTGAAGACGCCACTCAAAAAAACTCGTTTTGTTGAACAATTTTTCTGTAATTTTTATTGGCCATCAATGCAGGAAGCTGGCCATCCAAATGGGAAGTTGGCTTGTCAACAAGTTGCCCGCATTAGGCGTCATACAAAGCAATTGATTGCGCCACTCTGGTTTGGTTACGAATAGGAGGGGTTGATAAGTTTTTACATCGTAGATAAAAATTGGTAGAGTTAATTGTGATTCGAGGTCCGAAATGGGATTTAGGTGCTTTTAAGACAGAATTAAGAAAATGTCTACATAAATTAGTAACCTAAATTCTTTATTGCTCTATGGCTAATTCAATTCCTTCGGAAATTGTAAAAATCTCTACGAACTGCGCCTTTTTCAACCTCCAATATTTATAAACATACACTGCCAAGTTGTACTTGAACGGTTTCAACATTTTAACGCAGATACACAACTATTTGACTGAAACAATCAAATTGAATTAAAAGGCAAATATTATTTAGCATTCTGAACTTTATTCTTTATTGAATTAACAAAAAAAATTTTTAAATAGTAGTAGTATTATGTTAAAAATTTTATTTTCAAAAATAATAAAATGGCATATTTTTACCATACATGAATAGGAACAAACGTGATTTCAACTTCAAAATTAACTCACAATGAAGTTGATCTTTTGTCAACTTTCCTCAAACGTTTTAAATAGATATTTTAAAAATAATGTAGTGGGCGGTAAAGCACTAACTGATGAAAAAAGGCCAAAACGATCGACATAAAATTGAAATCTTACGTACAGGCAAATTGCTGAAAAAAATTGGGATCAGCTAAAGTGTTGTATCTTTTTTTTTTAAAACCCATCAATTTATGGAATTCCATGAAAGACACCAAAAACATTTCACGTACTGCAGAGCAACGCATTGTTCAAAAAGCTTCATATTTACACCGTTCAGCTTCAAAATCATTTAAAATTACAAGTCATATAAGTATCGATACAGTGCAGGGAGTTATCATAAAGCTGAATATCTAAGGCGATTTTCTCATATTTGGGACATGTTTGCAAATCTAGTGGATTTACTGTATTTGATTTCTCATGTTCAAGGTTAGCCATCTAGGAATGGATTTCCTTGCCATCTACTTCCATCCTCATATATTTCAAACCATGTAACCAAATTATGTATTTTTATGTATTACTTCACTTATGGTCACACAGAAAATATTTAAAATCAAACAACTGCTGCTGGTCCACAGTTAAGTCTGTGACTGATTAAAAATAAAACCCAAAATAGAAAAATGTTGGATGTGGAGTTTATGTCAGACACCTGCAAGACATGTAAAAGACAGATCCGCATTTTGATTCCCCTAGTTCATTGCTTTAAGTTCACCCAGGCAGATAATTTAGCCAAATTTTGATGAAAATAGAATGATTGAAGATTTTACAGGATTTAAAACAAAAGCTTATAGTTTCATACACATAAATGGTGATCAAATATGCCCAGAGGGACACAATTGGCTATGGCTGAATTTCACCAAATGTTCCGTTATTTGCCTGGGTGAGCTTATAACTGTAGACCTATTTGCTTAATCTCCATCGCAGTAACAGTGTCAAAAAAATACCACTTCTCCTCCTCTGTAAATACACTCACTTTTTTAAAATTTGGCGCAATAATTAAAACAAATTTTTGC
>JAEIFU010003348.1:0-29764 GCA_018904235.1 Lordiphosa stackelbergi | reverse complement strand
GCATCCAAGCGTGTGCACTTGAAATTCCTTTTTAGCTGGAAATGCCAAAAGTGCAAAGCTCTTTCGTATGGCTAACTCGGTTTCTGTGTCACCACATGGTTGTCCCTTTAAACCATCAGGCATATCCGGTCGATGTCTCCTTCTCTCTTCCTCTCGCTCCCATGTGCAGCTGGTGCATTTCCCTTTTGGTAATTGGACACTTTGCATATGCCACTTAATACAAATACCAATATTTTCCCACTCCGTTTCCATAATTTTCAACAGCTTGTTCTAATAAGGACAATGGGAATCAGGTTCTAGGGAAGTGCGTTTTAAGTATTGTGTTACATGGAAATGGCTACCTGTTCAGCCAGGGATTCGATACGTTCCCAGGCTGCAGGCAAATCACGAACCTGCTCCTTCACTTGACGGGGCAGATGTGCGACAATTTGTGCATTTCTTTGGGCGAAGGCGGAGCGGAGCTGCCTTGTCTCGTTTTATGATTGCTCCCGATTTCTGCGGGTTAACCAAAACCTTTTGGTTGATGTTGTTTTTTTTTACCTTCAACTGAAACTCCAGCGACAGCTGTATTTGCCGTTTACCCTTATAACTCTCCACTCTCGGCTACCTCTGCCTCAGCGGCTGTTTCTTTTATCAGTTTCTTCTTGTTTTCGCATATCAGCTTGAGGCTATTGTAAACCTTTGGGCATGCCCTGCCACATTCATTGAGTAAACTTTAAGAACTGTTGAGCAATTTTTTATTTGTTGTGCTCTAGCGGAGGGATAGCTCGAAAGGGGGTTGCACATTTAAATAAATTCAGATTTTTGATTTCGATCTTTGAGTGAAGATGGTGGGAAACCTTAGAAGATTTCTTTGCACAAACACAACTTGAACTACAATAGTTTTAGGCATTTATTTGAAGGTCTTCTTTGCTATTTTCGGGGATGAATTGTTGTAGGGTTTCCCCACAATTGTTAATAGGATTTCTTTTTGTTTTCTAAATCCTGGAGAAGGAATCGACTTATGCATGAACTATGTATACTTGCGTTTTTTTGAACGTTATTGAAGAATCTTTTGATAAAAAATTCATTTTAATTTGCTGACGATTTCGAGTCTTTGTCGCAAAAGTAAACACGGTACAAATAATATTCAAACATCACCCAAAGATACTTAATTTATTAAATAAAAATTATATTATATTTAAATTACATCCTGCAAATTAAATAAGGTATTTAGCTGTCGTATTACCATGATCCTGGCATGATTTTCCACTTTATTGGGAGTAAATTTAGTCTGGACTTTTTACTATTTTTTATTCCTTTGTAGTATTTTTCCTCGATTTAATGTTTTGTAGGTCACGGAAAGTGGTTTGAAACATTCTTTTTGATCTTGGCTATATTCTTTAGCATTCATCCGATGGTCATCCATGGTGTTTATTGCGGTTCTGTTTTGTCATAATCAAGGCTTTGATATTATGCATGGTTATTTGTGGACTTAAAAATTATATATAAAAAAAACCTGTCTCACTACAAAATTGCACTGGATTTTTTGTTTTTTCTTCTTCTTATTTTCCATTTGCACTACGGAATGGCAACGAAATACGGGCCTCGGACGAACACAGTTGACCACATCTTGGACAGTTGATTTCCTTTGAAATGACATCGGACTCCGACATCGACAAAAACTTCAAAATTGTAGTTTCACAACCCGCTCAATATTAATCCCAATTTTTGAACAAACGTATTAGCAGAACACAACAAATTTGGTCACAAATTTAATATTTTTTATTATATACTTGACAAGTGAAGAAAAGCACGTGCATAATTTTTGTGCAAAAACAGCAAATTTCAAAATTTACTTAAAAAGAAACCATGGATGACCGCCAATAAATTTCTGCCCGTAAGTTCTTCATAAGTCGCGGTCCATAATAGACAATACCAAATTTTTAAGACGATGCTACGAGTATTCTTCGGAAAATACTCTCGAGTAGTAATCAAAAATATTCGTAGTCCTACAAACGATTATATGATTACTATTCCGCATCTTTATACTCAAAAATGAGTACTTTTCACCTGTAATCATAAGATGGCGGTATCGTGCAGCTCTCTAATATATACATTTATAAATACAATAATTAAGGTGTAAATGTTTTTGTCGTATTTTTAAAAACTGCATTCTAATTTCGTTTAAAATCTGGTCTGATCTGATCGCAGCTCCAAAATTCCGAAAAAAATCCGTTGACAAAAACTAAAGAAAGAAAATAACGCTAAGGAGACAGAAGAGTAAAACAAAAAGTGTTCACAAAAATTTTCGACCGATAGTTGCTATGGAGTATGATAATATGTTTTGAAATAATCAATGTTATATAAGTGGAACAAAAAACGAAAATCTCAAGTTTTGGCGCTACAGCTAAGATCATAAACGACCGTACAAAGTAAAAGAAGATCATGAAGTCAGGTTAGAGAGACTCTAGTACGGCCGACCGACGCTATATCAACGTTCCGTCGACGATATTGTGACTGTCGTTGACGCACGCTTATTTCCCTCACAATGGGCTCGACTGACGTATTTTGCAAGGGGATGTCCGCTCAATACGTTAATGACTCTCCAGGCACGCTAGGTCGACCCAATGCCATGCAGAGAAGCTACGTAAACGACGCTCGTTCGCCTCAATGACATGCATGGTGCGACTTTATCGACACTCGTTCGACCCAATGCCATGCAGAGAAGCAAAATAAGCGACGCTCGTTCGACCCAATGCCATGCAAGGGGTGATATAAGCGACGCTCTTTCGACCCAATCCTTATCGCTCTTCCGACCCAATGCCATGTATGGAGCGACATAAGCCACGCTCGTTTTACCCAATGCCATGCATGGGGTGATATAAGCGACGCTCTTTCAACCCAAGAGAGATGCTTCTCTCTTGACGGCAATGTACAATATAAATATTTCACATTACGTACCCTTCATTATAAATTTTTATTAAAATTATTAATTTTATATAAAATCTATTAATATAAAACAAAAAACGGCTGGACGTATTTTGAAGATCTTCTCCTCACAAGTAATGTCCGGCAAATCTAAGTCCACGTCATCTTGCATTTCATGCGGACGCAGGAAATTCATTATAAATTATAATAATTAGTGCGCATTGCAATGGATTCCACTGGCATGTTGTGAAATATTTTGCTGATAGGGTGTTCGAGGATTAATATACCTTTTTTTCAAATCCTTTTCTATTCTTTGCACACGCTCTCTCATAGAAAAAAATTAGAGCGTACGCCTCTTTCTCTCTCTGTCTCTCTCCTACAATTTTGACAGGCGTCACGACTCATCACCGTACAAAGAGCAACGCTGGGTTGACGAATATAGACCGACTGACCCTAGCCGTACTAGAGGGTATATAAGAATTTTCGTAAGAGAGATTGGATCATTCACATTTAGAATTAAACTAAGACGAATTTATTGATAAGCCACTAGATCTCGATAAAGGTGGACCGTACGGATTAAATCTACTTGGCTTTGAACAGATCGTTAAGCTTTGATATTATTATCAAAGATCAAAGAATTACGATATTCGTTTGATCTAGTAACCGAGTAGTTATAATTAAAAATGCAAGAATCACTATAGATTTCTGGAACACACCAGATTAATAATTTCTGTTATTTCTAAAATCGATTAACGATGAAATCGAGAATGAAAGTAAAGCTAAAGTCAGGCTGTAATTTTCCACAACTAACCTCTAAAGTTTATGCACATAGAAGGTAGAGGCTACTTTTTAATTTCAAAGACTGGGCACTTTTCTGAGCCGTGGAAAACAAATCGCTAGAGAGAAAATAATTAAGAGCGGACTCGTCAAGCTTTGGAAATGGTCCGGGAACATATCTTAGACTTTATAATGGACCTATCAGAGTTTTCGAGGTTTGCAGCCTTGATAAACTATTTTTTAAGAACTTATCGAAATTAGCTCTGAGCTTAAGATTCTAGGGATTGAATAATGTAAGTTTTATGTTTGGAATGGTTGATTTAAATTTTGAAAGAATATGTGGACGAACCTGTCAACTTATATGTACTCTCTCTACTATACTTGGTGTGGAAAGAAAATTGGATTAAGCCTATGCCTCGGTTTGACCCTTGGTTTTGAAGAGTATGGTACTCTCCTCTCCACTCAAGCCTAACCACAGACATCCTTAAAAATGCCGCTACGCCTATGCACTTAGTGATCACTTGCTCTCCCGCCTAACCACTAATGAGCCGCCATCCTCCCCTGTTCACTCAAAGGTGCAAAAATGATCATAAAAAGTTCCAGAGCAAACTCATGGCATATTAATTACCATTCAGCAGACCTCAACATTCCTCGGGTATCAATAATTTCGTGCACCTGCCGACGAAAATTGCGCCCAGCAGCTGCCCCAAAAAGTCCAAAACCAAACAGACTGAAAACCAGTCAAAAAGGGATATAAAGAAACCCGTTTACCTCTGCCTGGGCAGGCCACGCGCCTGCTCCGGTGCCTGCTTATCGTATCGGAACCGTAACTATGACATTAGGCACGCGCAGGCGCGACAGCTGCTTAGGACATTAGAATGAGATAGAGAGAGGGAGCAGCCAGGATCGTTGTTGTTTACTTTTGCTCAAAAGGTGTGCAGCAAATGCACGAATACAATCAAAAGTTTTAAAAACCTAAAAGCCATGTGTAAACGGTATAATAATGCAAATTGGAGGCCAGGTGCAATGCAGACAGAGCCACAGCCACACACATAGCGGCAAAGGCAGGAGAAGGATAGGGAACCGATGGTGAGGTAAGGCACGACAGATGAATGTCTGCAACTGGAAGTTTACGGGCTTTAACAAATGCTTAATTATGGAAAAAATGTTGTACGATAATGTTAAGGGTGGTGGTTGCTATATGGCGATCAGGCAGGTGGTCTATGGTCTTGGCATAACGTACATAAAAAGGAAAACCGTAGGGGAGAAAAACGAATTTCAGTAGGGTTCGTTCACTCAGTTCATATGTGAAATACTTTGGAAGGCGCCAGATCTGAATAAAAATTATTGAAGTTTACTTTGGTTTCGTGTGTCTGTATGAACTAGATAGAATAACCAAATTTGGAATGTACATAATCGATTGAGATAGGCTCAACAGTTGACATACTGTAAAATTTTTAAAATTTCTCAAAATTTCATTTGCAAGAGAAGCTTACTGCAGAGTGGTCCACCTAGTGTTTGGAATTTATTATTTGACTTTAAAAACTTAAAATGTCATTCGGAAAGCGACTAATATTTAGTAAAAACTTTGACATTTACAAAAAGCCTTTTAGAGTTTGATAGTTCAACCGACCCCTGCGAGTATTCCTTATAAATTATACTCCTGAAAACAAACGTTCATTATTTAACATTTACATGTGTGGGTGATACTGCTAGCACAACTTTTAATAATTTAAAATGATCTTGAAACATTGTTTAATTTGTTCCCACCTTCCCAATATGCTTACATTGCTTAGCCATCTTTTCTGTTTTAGTAACGTATTGTTAAGGCCCTCTTCTGGTCTAGAAATTTTTTTTTCTAAATTTTTTTTATATTTTTATTTTTTAGCTTAAATATTCAAAAATATTATCCCAAAAGGATTTTCCAAAATTCGAAATACTTTAGAAGATATTATAGTCTTTTTTGTCGACCAATGTCTTCGCAAATATTATTAATTTTCACATTACTTCAAACTTTGAACGCGTTTGTCTCCAAACCACTCCAAACCGATTTTGATGATGTAGAATTAACGTTTATGGACGCAGAATTAACGTGGCTATCGTCCCTACCTCAATCTTTTTTTTGTACACTGGACTGCAAAAAAATGGTCAAAAATCTATTTTCCGTTTTTAAAAGGCCGCCATTTTTTCAAATTCAGTTTTGTTTTCACAATTCTGCTACGGACGATGAAGGCATTTATAGTTACCAACTTCCCATCTTCCGTTTTGCTTTCTGATAATTGTAACTCCCGGAAACGTGGGTATCATCGACACATCTTTTTTTGGAAGAGCCACCTTTGGATCTCGAGAACTTTTTGAACCCTCCCCCCTCGCATTCACAAATTTTTAATTTTGTATTTTTTATAATAAATTGTACAACCAAATACAAAAAACAGAATTACTAAATCTCTTCCCGATTTCTTTCCACGAATTTAAAAAACACATGTAAAATTTAGCCCTCTAGACCAGAAGAGGGCCTTAATTAGAACTATTGCAAATACCCCACATACTTGGTTTTTGACTGTTTTTCCCTGATAATTCAATCAAATTATTGTTGTCCAATATTTGATTGTGCAGATTTCATGACAATTTTCTGCTCAAATTAACAAGCTTACTTTAAGTACGGATCATACTATTAAATTAATTAACTTATTAAAGCAAGTACGGAATTCCAATGCAAAAGCGAAAGAACAAATAGAAAACGAGAAGGCGAACGAAACTTCGTCTTTGCCGAAGTTTTTATACCCTTGCAAATGTTTTAATTCATCAGAGTTTAAGAACGCCAGCATTAAATCAAACAATTTTTCTAAATAAAACCCACTTTTTGACCGATAGTTCCTATGACAGCTATAAGATATAGTCATCCGATCCGGTCGGTTCCGACATATTAGCAGTGTGCAGGAAAAAGAAGACTCTGTGCAATGTTTCAGCTCGATAGCTTTAAAACTGAGAGACTAGTTTGCGTAGAAACAGACAGACGGACAGACAGACGGACAGACGGATGGACAAAGCTCAATCGACTCAGCTCGTCACCCTGATCAAGAATATATATAGTTTATAGGGTCGGAAATGAATATTTCTATGCGTTGCAAACTTCTGGGCAAAATTATAATACCCTTTGCAAGGGTATAACGAGAGCAAATTGGAAACGAAACTCACGATTACACATAAACAAATTGTTTTTTTAACTTTGTTTTTTTGTTTATTTGCATATGTATTGCCTCGGAATGCCCTAAAAGTTATAGCATTTCCGACATGAGAAGGTAGCTGCTAAATTGCAGTTGAAAATCCAATTCAATTGAAGGTTGAACCGGGAAGTTCTTAAAAGACAGCGATCTGCCTAAATTGTGGGGTTGCTCCGGAAGAATGATAAATAAAATTATTGTTAATTCTTAACCATGTTTATCTTCTGATGAAGATGGAAAGCAATCTCTTTGTTTTAAAGTTTTGGAAAAACTATCATTGTAAAGAACTTAACAATGTCGCATTTGGTATCATTCTACCGCACTTTTCCAATTCATATCCTACTCATCCAGCGATAGAGTCGGTAATAATGAACGATTGCTGGAAGACACACTAATGATTAACTTATAACAAGTGCGATAGAATTTCCCTCACTTATACAGAAGGGCCGAAATGGGTGCACACACATACACAAAGACTACTTTTGTCAATTTGGCGTTGTCTGTTGCTGTCACTTTTTGCACTTGTGCTGCCTATTGAAATCCCTGACAGTCATTGCAATAGGCTGTGTCGACTTGCAGAATATAGGCAAAACCTGCTTATAATAAAACCGTGAGGTTCTTGAAACAGTAGTACAGTCGACCATCCCACTGCACCACGAAGCGAACGTCAGGCGAGAATATCGTAAAACTATCGCATTTGAGCTCAAAACTTATACGACAGGCGAAAGTATTGTCAAATTATCGCATTCGAGCTTGAATATGAAAAAGGCTCGCAAACGAATCTTTTTCAAGCTATCGAGAATGAAACTTTCTCTGACACAAACTGAGCGACGGGTGATTAATTTGCGGATCGTTTGCTAGTGTTTTCTCGATAGTTTTGCACGTTGATGTTTCGCGTAAGTATCGTTAGCCATATTTCTTACGAGCTTTTGGTTCAGTGGGATTCTTCTTGGTGGTGTGTGTGTGTATTGTTTTAAATGTTATGAACCAACATAATTATGTTTTTACAAACGTTAATATGTTCCCGTTTTCGATTTCGATCAAATCATGCAGAATCGAAATTGTTTATTGTTCTCGCTTCCAAAAACCGACAGTGTTATTCGGCTTTTTACTTAAAAATCCCACTTACAATCATTCTATTCTCTGATGGCAAAATTTTCGGTCGAATTATCAAGCCTCTAAACATCCATATATGAACAAATGTTTAAAAGCTTATGTTTCTTTCTTGTGTAAGTCGAATTCATTAAATGGTGTTTATGCACTTTCAGGCCCATTTCATGAAACGATTCTGCAAAATGAGCATGCCATAAACGCAGTTACCAACAGTTAACCAACAACCACAATAAACTTTGGAAAAAAATTTAAATAAAGTTCCTGTTCCAGATATTTTGTCCTAAAATTTCTCATCTAATTTTTTATTTGCTCTTTTTTTTGCCTTTACAGCCCCTGAATGAGGATAAGTTTCTCTGCTTCAGCTGCAACAATTGGCTTATCAATTGGCACTCCCTGCAGGCACTCAACAGCAATGATGCGGAAAGCCAGAGCCAAAGCCCTTCGCATATGGGCAACAACAGCAGTAGCGGTGGTCTTGTCCAGCAACAGCATCCAGAACCAGCCAAACTTCGACCCATAGCCCAAGTGCGTCCTCAGCAGCGTATCCAGCCCCAGTCCCAGCTGCATGCTCAGCAGACACAACCGCACCAACCTGCGCCAGCTTCCCTTGTCTGCAGCAAGCGGAGACGCAATGCATCGTCCCTCAGGCGGATGAGTAAATTGCTGCATCAATGTTGTCTGGAGCAGCTCAAGAGCCGACCAAAGTTTAGTATTAAGAAAAGAATACAGAGTCCTCGGAAAGCGAATTCATTGTGCAAAATTGCAAATATTTTGCCCAGGCGCAAGGAGGTCACACCTGCGGCACCGGCCACTTCGTCCGTTCACGTTCACCAAAGATGGGCCAAGCCCAGCGTAGATGGCAAAGTGGTGGCCATGTTTCGACGCTTGGGCACCACGTTAAGTAGGGAGCAGCTCGAACCAAATCCCAACCCCTCGGTACGTGCCCCTCGCATCATGAGTCCCGCCAAGCCACGTCCGCGTTGGAACCGAACTTTGGATGATGACGAAATTCTGCTGGAATTTGATAGCCTCATTTCCGAGGTCCTACCACCAGCAAGCGGCAGCAGAAGCACCACCGCTAGGCGTTGCCTCAGCTATCAGTTTACCGCTGAGGAAGCGGAAGAAGAGAACCACAAAGAAAGCAATCTGGAAATTTCCCACCAAGCGGCCATACAACTCTCCAGTTCCGGTCTCCAGCTACCCCCCGGCCTTAGCATTACTTTGGCCTAAAAGCCACACACAACTTAGTCAAATTTCGAATGAAGCACAAAACACAAGCATTAGTTAATGTTTAATTTATAATATACCTCGATATAGAACAACAACAACAAAAGCAACCTTTTTAATTGTTAGTCAATTTACTATTAGCGCAAAAGACAAGACCTAAGAACGTTAAGTTAATCGGAATGATGCGGTTGAGGTGGAAAAGCTATATTTCAAATATATTAGAACCTAAACAAACACCCTCAAGTGCTCCCCCCTCAAAATGTAGTTGAATTTAATTGTTTGCTCCAAAAAAAAAAAAGTATTACAAATTATAAAAAAATAAAAATAATTAGCACAACAAGATGCAATCAAAAATATAAAAATCGAATAAATGTCTTTTACTTCAACTAAAACAAGTGAGAAAGTCGGTCATCTCATCATGCGCTCATCTCTAAGTTTCTTTTCTGTCTCTCTCCTTTCTCTCTCTCTCTCTCTCTCCCCCTCCTCTCTCTAACATTGTGCGGCGTTGATTGTGAAAGGGTGGGAGGGCGGGTGGTGGGGGTGATTCACTTATTTGCTCATAACTTGAGAACCGTTCATCCGATCTTTATTCTTTTTTCGGCACATCGATACATATTGCTTATGACTAACTATCTCTAAAAGGTTCGAATCATCTATCAACAAAACTGTGGGAGATATGACGTTTTTTCAAAGTTGTGGGGGCGGGAGGGGGCGTGGCAGAAATTGAAAATAAACTTGATCTGCCTGCAAGTATAAAATGCATTTGTCCCATACATGCCAAACCTGTGTCTCTTACCATCTCTGAGATCTGTTTGTTCTTACGGACGGACGGACAGACAGACGGACAGACGGACATGGCTATATCGACTCTGCTGTTGAAGCTGATCAAGAATATATATACTTTATAGGGTCGGAAATGATTGCTTCTCCCTGTTTTGCACAAACTTAATATACTCTATGTACCTTCGGTACAGAGTATAAAAATGGAAATTTCAGACAGACATCAGATTTGAAATTCAAATTGAACCGCTGAAAACGGCCAACTAAGTAAAGAGCTGCTTGGCAGTGTGACCAGTAGTGGGAAAATTCCCAAAAATACCAAATTGGTATTTTTGCTAGCCAAGTGGATTCGGGAAACAGGACTGGTTCGTTTCAGCTGTGAGAAGATCACAAAAGTAAGTCTCTAATGTTCATTTCTTTAATTAAGCTTTTCTTTCCTTTACTCAAATGCTCGAAATTTTGACGATAATTATCAGAGCCTCTTCGACACTGTAATGTGACAAGGCAACAGCAAATTAGTCAGCTGTTGTTTGTTAAAAAAAATTGGCGGGCAAATTCAAATAAAATAAAAGATTTTATGAAATTGATTATGGAAGTCACTAGGGGAAGTTCAGAGGTCAGAGGCACTTTCATGGATGCATTTTGGTGGCCTGTGGGAGCAGAACTTGACCACTGAGATATACTGCTATAACGACAACTCAAAACGCATCGAAAGATTAGAGTTGATTAGATAGATTAGATTGGTGATGCAGCTGCCTGTATTGAAATGATTTTTATTGGCCAGATTCCATGAAAATGGTTGCGACTCGCCCACTTTGATCTACTCCACCTGTTTATCCGACTCGCCGCTCTTCAAATAATTCTAGTTTTGTTGTTTAGTCTTCTTTGCTTTCATTTTTTTCACTGTGTGCTCAATTCCCAATTATCAATCAAGTTTCATAATTTCCAGACCCCCTTCGACAATTTATCAGCTGTTTTCGAGAAAACGTGTTCGCATGACTTGCTTATTGTCGTAGTGAAGTGTTGGTTTCGCAGTACTGACTTTGACAATGCGCTCTGACAATTTTCAAGAGCTGATTTCTTGAGAATATAAGTATAGGGTGGTCCATCTAGTGTTTGGAATTTGATCTCATTATTTGACTAATATTTAGTAAAAACTTTGACATTTACGAAATGTGTCGCTATTCGCTTGAAGAAAGTAAGAAATATTTAAAACATATTTCCAAAGTGGTGAGCCCTCGACTCAAACTGTGCTAAATTTGATTATTTAACAAAAAAAACTCAATTTGTGGATTAATTCCTGAAGCAAATTCGGAAAACTGGAATTTTGGTGGATAAACCAACCCGTGCGCTCGACCGAAAACATTGCCAAGTCAGCCGTGGTGGTCATTTGACCGAAATTGTTTTTGTAAATAAATGACATAAACCAACCTTTCCAATTAATCTTCAACCTTTGAAAAATATTGACCCTTTTTTATAGCAAAACTAAATTCCAATTTTTAAATGGACCACCCTGTAGATGGGTTCCGGCAAAATTTCGTGTGCCTGAGTACCTAGCTTTACGCAGCATTAGGTATGTTATTACTGAAACGCAAATTTTAATATTAAAACAATTATTTTAGTTAAGTTAAGTTTTATTTGGTTTTTTATTAAAACAATTAGTTTAGTTTAGTAAAGTTTTATTTGATTTTTTATCCCAGTGCATCAAGGTTAGACCTTTAAAATTACAGCACTAGTCATGACAATGTGTTGCAATGTTTTCTTTTATACTTTATTACCTTAACTCTAACAATGTTTTGACTTACAAATACCTTCTCAATAAACCAATAAACCCAAATCGCACAAGAAAAGTGGTTATAAATACATTTAAAATTGATAATCTGGAAAAAAATAACGTTGTTTACATTTCCAAAACTAATTTCGCTTATCAAAATTGTATATGAATTGAATTTCACTAAATCTCCCAACAAAACACGACAGATTTGAAACCAACCGAATGAGATTTCTGTGACACCGAGAATTGGTTTTGGGTTGGAATTTGGTTTAAAGAGATTTCTGTGACACCGCTGAATGTCAATATTCATCGCCACCCTGTATATTGCGATTGAACTGCTTTATGAACCTGGAACCTGATGCAGTCAAGAAGTAAGTTGCTCAAAAATTGCACGATCCTGCGCCCATTTCTAATCGGTATACTAGACAATTACCCCGTAATGAACTATGGCTCACGAGACCAGCTCTAATATTATTGTGTGACCAGTTGGCAGAACGCGTTAGGTTATCTCGTCATTGCGTGAGCCTAAAACTGAGCAAATGCAATATAAGCGAATGGCTCAAGTCAGAAGTATTTATTTTGCGGCATGGAAAATACGCTGCCACCATATATGGACAGGGAGAATCTAATCTAAAATTTCAATATTTTCAGAGTTATTATTAAGAAATTTTTAATCCCATTGCGCATTTATATGAGGCACCTGCAGCCTAATCCTCTGTAGCCTGGGGAAAGCGTAAGTATGTAGCAGTCAGTTTATCTTATCAGAGAGAAAACTTTGCATTGGACATTTTAATACCCGTTACTCGAAGAGTAAAAAGGGTATACTAACAGGCAGAAGGAATCATTTCCGACCATATAAAGTATATATATTCTTGATCAGCATCAACAGCGGAGTCGATTTAGCCTTGTCCGTCTCGGAGACTATAAGAGCAAAATTTGACATGTAGAAGACTTCTATTGTCTCAAGTTTGTTTCAAGTTTATGCCACGCCCACCCCCGCCCCCACAATAAAAAATGTTGAATAACTTCCATATTTTTTAAGGTATCGAGTTCAATTTTATAACTTAAATTCATAATCCCTGAAATTTTCATCAAGATCAGATAAAAAATAGCGACGTTAAAAAAGAACGCAGGACGTGTTAAACATTACTTTCTGCGTAACGGGTTTCGAGTCGGTTGAGCGACTTTAACTTACGCTCTAGTTTTCTTTATGCTTGTGATCTATGTAAGCGTCCTTATGAAAAAGTTCTTTATGTTTTGACATGGTACTCTTTCCCTTCGTTAGAACTGCATAGCTGGCAAGGTTGGTTGTGCGGTTTTGTACGATGTGTACTTAAACTTTTTTGGGATGCAAAAACTTCGTAAGTATTCATAGAACTAAAAGTTTCGAAACATTAAAAAACCTTTCCCTCTTTTTCTTCAAAAAAAAAAACACAAACTCCCAAAAACTTTTCAAACGTTTTTGCTGTTATTTGATTCTGTTCAAAATGTCTAGACCATCTTATTATTTCATTATCCGACAGGCGACTTTTATCAACCAACATGTGATCCTTCAACTGTTCTCCTTTTTGTACCCGTTACTCGTAGAGTAAAAAGGGTATACTAAAGTCGTGCAAATGTATGTAACAGGCAGAAGGAATCATTTCCGACCTTATAAAGTATATATATTCTTGATCAGCATCAACAGCCGAGTCGATATAGACTTGTCCGTCTGTCCGTCCGTCCGTCCGTCTGTATGAACACCTAGATCTCAGAGATGGTAAGAGATAGAGGTTTGACATGTATGGGACAAATGTTTCTTTTATCTGCACGCAGATCAAGTTTGTTTCAAATTTTGGCCACGCCCCCTCCCGCCCCCGCAATTTGGAAAAAACGTTATATCTCCTACAGTTTTAAAGATTGACGATTCGTACCTTCTAGAGATAGTAATTAGCAAAATGAATCGATTTGCCGAAGAAATGATAAAAATCGGATGAACGGTTCTCAAGTTATGAGCAAAAAAGTGAACCAAGCCCCCCCCCCGCTACCACCCCTCCCACCATAAAAAATGTTGCATAATTTTCGGATGGTCACACTAAGGAACGCAGGAACACTGTTAAACATGTTTTTTCATGAGTAACGGGTATATCGAAGTCGGTTAGAGCCGACTTTAACTTACGCTCTTGTTATACACTTGAAAAGTGTATTATAATTTTGCCCAGAAGTTTGCAACGCATAGAAGGAGTCATCTACGACCACATAAAGTATATATATTCTTGATCAGCATGACAAGCTGACTCGATTAAGCTTTGTCCGTCCGTCTGTCTGTTTCTACGCGAACTAGTCCCTCAGTTTTGGAGCTATCGAGCTGAAACTTTGCACAGAGTCTTCTTTTTACTGCACGCTGCTAATATGTCGGAACCGACCGGATCGGATGACTATATCTTATAGCTGCCATAGGAACTATCGGTCGAAAAGTGGGTTTTATTTAGAAAAATTGTTTGTTTGTTGTTGTATTAAAACATTTGCAAGGGTATAAAAACTTCGGCAAAGACGAAGTAAGCTTGGCCTTCTCGCTAATTTTCCACTTACCCACTCGTGCTATTTAGCAATTCTTTTACTCCAGGAAGTGCCTGTGTTTCGTCGCTACAAAAATTTTGATTAATATTATAAATAAATACATATGTTCGCTTACACTTACAGATTCGGGCTCTTCAGCAATACCTCTATTTGCTCCTGTTCGTCGCTACAAAAATATTGATTAGTATTATAAATAAATAAATATGTTCGCTTACACTTACGTATTAGAAAATGTAACAATTTCTATGACTCCTGGAGCCAGGGTATCATTGAGAGATCCTTTGGTCTGGGGATCGTCTTTTGGCTTGCATTTTTTCCGGTGTTGCCGCAAGGAATCAATGTTTTTGAAAAATTTTCCACACCTTTCGCACGGCAGTTTTTCGTGTGGGTGATGCCGTGTTATGTGGGTCTTTAGAGGCCCGTCAATGTTTTTTTGGCAAATTGGGCATATAGTGACCACCCAATTCACTGCCGCGCCAGGAGTTGGAACTCGTGCTGGTTCTAATTTGGAGACTGGTACCCTTGGCAAGGCAGTTGGTGTTGGTGCGGACCTGGTCTGTGGTGGAACGGCAAATTTGGACACTGGTACCGCGGACCTTGGTGTTGGTGGTGCGGACCTGGTCTGTGGTGGCAAATTTGGTTTTAGCCAGGCAGTTGGAGGTACAGTGGCTGTGGGTGGTGGTGTAGACGGGCAGGATGCAGGCCAGGGAGCTGTTGGTGGTGGTGCGGATGCAGGCCAGGGAGCTGTTGGTGGTGGTGCGCTGGATGCAGGAGCTGTTGGTGGTGGTGCGGATGCAGGCCAGGGAGCTGTTGGTGGTGGTGCGGATGCAGGCCAGGGAGCTGCAGGAGCTGGTGGTGGTGCGGCGTTAACAAATTTAAAATTTGTAATACCTAAGCCGGTCACCACGGAGTGCATCACGCAGCACGGTGGTTCCGATTCCGAAATAGGCACTAGTTTTACTCCTGCAGCTTTAAAACCTGCATTCGCAATTTTTAAGCAGTTTTGCAACATTATTTGCACATCCATTTTTAATTTTATTTATACAGCCGCCCAATAGAAGTCTTTTGCAATCAAAATCAAACACAAATGCACATGCTTTTATCGATACCATGCCTATCGATACACAATTATAACAGGTGATTTCACGTTTATTCGAAATCGACAAATTTCACGTTTATTCGAAATCGACAAATTTCACGTTTATTCGAAATCGACAAATTTTACCCAAATTTAACGTTTTTTCGAAATCGACAAATTTCACGTTTTTTTCGAAATCGACAAATTTTACCAAGAGCCAAATTTGACGTTTCTTCGAAATCGACAAATTTCACGTTTTTTCGAAATCGACAAATTTCACTTTTTTTCGAAATCAATTGAATTAATTGGAGACATGTATAACAATAATTATTATTATGCTTATTAATTGAAATTAAATTAAAAATGTCAAATCGCTCTCGTTTTTTATAAACTTATGAGATTATATTGAAAGTTTAAAAATTTTTAGAGATACTAGGTATTTCGTCTTGTAATGAGATTTACCGATAAACCTATTAGTTCAGACTGCCTCTCAATCTCTGAAAACGCCCTGCTTACCGCCCGTTTGATTTTGCCGATAATGTCAATATCATCGGCATATGCGAGTAGCATTAGATATTTATGAATAAATGCGCGGGCACTGGCGCAATATATATTCTATCAGTAGATTAAAGAAGTCACACGAACTTTTGGTATCAAATGGTTCGGAGAGGTTCTTTCCTATTTTGACGGAGCGTTGCGTACTTCTCAACGTCATCTTGCAAAGTCAACGTAATTTGCTGGTATACCAAATGTAGACAGGGCTTCGAAGACCCTTGACCTTATCGGTGTGTCGAAGGCTGATTTACAATCAACAAATAAATGGTATGTTTTGATTCCTCTCTCGTAGGTCTTCTTCAGGATTTGTCGTAATGTGAATATCTGGTCTGTGGTGGATTAACCAGGTCTAAAGCCACACTGATAAGGTCCAATCAGTGTGTTAATAAGCTCCTTTAGACGTTCACAAATAATGCGCGACAGAACCTTATATGCAATGGGAAGGAGACTGATCCTGCGGTAGTTGGCGCAAACGGCAGGGTCTTCTTTTTATAGATTGGGCAAAGAACACTTAGGTTCTAATCGTCTTGAATGCTTTTGTCTCTAGAGGCGACATCATGTTCGTCATCGCCTCCCAGTAGGTTGGAGAAGTAACTTCTCCATTTGTATCGATATTTTATATATCTCAAATTATTTTTGAGAACGCAAAAACTTAAATTGAGTTGGTAATGTTCCATTTTTAAGAACATGATTTGAGTTGATATTGGTCCGTTTTCAAGAACATTTTAAACTCAACTGGGAAGAAATTTGATTGCACTTGGACCAGGTGGTGTAGGCGAGTTCCTCACTCATTTGGGTTAAATAGGGAACCGGCACATACCTGATTTGATTGGAAGTGAAGGGAGGCAAGACTCCTGGATATGCGAGCCTTCTGCTTCTCTGTTCACCCATATATTCCATATGAATCAGAAACAACGCTTTTGACGACCCACTCCACCTGATTCAATTCATTTAACCTTTTCAGAAAAACACAGAAAAATTTGTTCGGTCTTGATTGGGATTTGAGCCCGGTACCTTATGCACTCAACGTATGGAATGACGCGCTAGCCCATTCCACCGCTGAACAGTTTTACAGACGCACGTCTAGAGGGCTACTTATGCTTTGTTGAGCTGACAAGAGAGAGAGAGAGATCAAAAAGAGAGCCAACTTGCTCTCAATCGCTCTCTCTCTCTCTGTATATCTCTCTATTGAAAACCGGGTTCGTTGTTGCTTAAAGCAACTATTATCCGATTGAAAACAACTTTACTCTTACCAAGAACATTTGGAACATTTGTTCTCAAGAATTTTGAGACCATCTTGTTCTTATTTTAAGTTAAAGGCGACTTATTTTCTGAACAGGTTTTTTCCCTCTGTGCAGTGGCCGTTATATGTTATCTTTTCAGCAAAATATACATTGTACATTTTTTAAAAATTCATTAATAGAGAGATTTTCTTTTTTTAAACCTTAAAAATCTTTAGTCTAATGGGATACAAATTTAGTTGGACACAAAATTGTTATTATTTCAAAGCTGTTTAAAAGTGTTTATTTTCATGTGAAGTATTGTGCCTAAATTTGTATCTTATCTGAGTATAAGCTTTAAAGATTCACAGATTCTGCCTTCAAAAAATACCAATAGAATTTAAGAAACCCGCTGCTTAATGTGTTCCACAGTTATTCTTCTAAGCTTTCGGGAGCAGTTAAGTATCGAAATGCAATTTCAGACAGCATGAACAACTCATCCGCATTAGCTCTTCAATAAGCTATTGGGTTCATGTCGATATCTTCAATATATTCCAACAGTGACACCTCATATTGCAGCCTACTGCAGCATCCAAACGTGCATGATGAGTTCTTAAATAAGTTGTATTGCCAGATGTTTTATGAGGCTTGACATATATTTTGCACCATAGTAATTTTGTCTGATATATCGCTTATGAAAATATCGATAGTCGCCTATATCGGCGTACAAAGTATCATATCGGAATAACCTCTATCGTCTAACAAAAATATCGATACATCGATAACCCTAGCTCGAACCCGTTGGAAAGTTCTGTTTTTTTTTCGACAATAAGGTTTTAGTTTTAATTATACAAGGCAACAAAATTAGAAATTTTAGAGTTTATTGAAGGGTTGGTGTTGATTCGAGATGATTTTAGTGTGGTGAACAAGAATTTTTTTTCAGAAATGGTCCACCACGTTCAGATTTTTAGTAATTTGTGCTTTGATACTTTATTAAATATCATCGACTCCTTCCTTTGAAAAAAACTTTCCCAAACATTTCTAGGTTTTTTTTTCAATGAAGATATTTCATATATACGCTCGAAAAATCTGTCGGTGTCCCAGAACTTCAAGAGATTTCATTTTCTTATCTGAAAATCTAGTTAGGACAAAAACTGTTCCAATTAAAGTTCCATCGCTAAAAACAGGGCTGCATCTCTCGCAAAAAAAATTCCCTAATTTTAGTTATTGGTTCATTTAATGTTCAACTGAAATTTGTTGATTGTGATAAATGTTTTATGATGCATTTTTAAATTATAGTTCAAATTTAATTCATATTCTTCATAAATAAAGTTAAAAATTAAAATATTTGTTGGCGCCAAACTTGAGGCATAACTTGCCAGCCCTTAATGCGCTGGCTGCCAACCAGATGGAACCACAATCGCTAAACGGCGCCACTGATGTGGTTGGTTTAGATAAACATAAAAGACTTTGGTTGTTTTTTCTTATAATTATTGAAGCGCAAATTTCAATGTTTAAACTAATTAAATAATTTATTCATTTTATGCAACCTATCCAGAAAAATAATTTTGTTTACAGTTCCAAAATTATTTTTTTTTTATTTATGTAGAGCTAACAATATAATATAAAATTACAGGCTAGCTAAGAGTTACGGAGCAATGGCGACTGGGGCCTTCAGCTCTGGATTCTTTTAATGATTGTGTGTGTATATATTAGGGATGTCGAAATATCGATATCGAATACTTGTTGAATAAATTTTTGGTGTGTATTTTTGTTAGTTTCGGCCACTAAAATAGGGGTTTTCTGAGGGCATTCTCTTGGATATTACTAGTATTACTGATGCTACTAATATCCAAGAGAATGCCCTTCAGAAACCTTCCTTTTTGTCCAAAAACCAAAAAAAAAGTATTCATAAAAATATCGTCAAAATTTATTCGATATCGATATTTCGACAACCCTAGTATAGTGTGTAAAGGGATAGTGTGCTTAATTTTTAAGTTATTATTGAATAGTGGTTTGTATTTACATTGGTGAGTGATAATTTTATATAGAGTGGTATAGGTTTGTAGTCTTCAGATAATTTAAGATAGTATAAGTGTTTGAGGGTTTGGGATTGGAAAGGAGTTGTAGTGGGTTCTTGTTGCAGAGTATTCTTTGTCTGTGCATGTCGTGCGAGGTGCAAGAGTTGAGTATATGTTCTACTGAAATTGGGTTATTGCAGAGTGTACATGTGTTGGGGGCTTTTGTCGATGTAGTGTGAGTGTGTAATTTTTGTGTGTTCAAGTCTAAGGCGTGTTATTTTAATTTGGTCCATTCGGGAGAGATTTTGTTGATTGGTTTTAAATAGGTTGTAGGTATTGCGTTTGTTTGGATTTATGTTTTGATACCAGTTGGAAGTCTCGTTTAAGTTGGATTGAATTTTAGTTAAGTGTGAGTTTTTTATGTATTTTTTTATGTCTTGTATGCTTATGTTTTCTCTTATGGTGAGGGGTTGATTAGCTGTGTTTTTTGCCGTAGCATCAGCTAACTCGTTTCCTTTTATGCCTGTATGTCCAGGTACCCACAGGAGTTTGAATTTCGGGAAAGATTTCGGGGTAACGACATAGCTCCGCGCGGAGTTATGTCGTTTTAAAGCGTCATATCTCCGCGCGAAGATATGTCGTTCCCAAACGCCGTGATATATGGCGGAGATATGTCGTTTTGAAACGACATACCTCCGCGCGGAGATATGACGTTTTAAAACGACATACCTCCGCGCGGAGATATGTCGTTTGTAACACGGCGGAGATATGACGTTCTAAAACGTCATAACTCCGCCATTGATCACAGCGGAGATATGTCGTTTTAAAACGACACACCTCCGCCGATTTCCAAACGACATATTTTAATTGACTTGAAACTCGGTTTATAGGGATAGAATACTAAATAATTAGTGATTGCATTTGTTGATGTTGGAAATACCGGCGGGATGCCCACTGGAAAGTAGGAGAATGGTTCCAGGGATGTGGTTGATAAGTGCGTGTAATGTGGGCGGAAAGTGGGTGGGATGTGGGCGGAAAGAAAATTTGTTTTTCTTTATAAAATTAAAGAGGTGAATTTATTAAGTATTTGTATATTTTTGGTGTTTTCATATTCCACGAAGAAGGCATACAATTAATTAATAAAACTGATGTGCTGACTTTCAAAACACACCCGCGCGCGGGTTGGGTTGACCGTTTTCTGCCGCCGCGGGAGGGCTGTTAACAAAAAGAGAAAAAAATTTTTCTTTTTTTTTACAACAGAGAGCAACAGATTTTTCTCTTTTTTTTCCCCATGCCCGTCTTTGTCCATGTTTGGCTCGAAAAAACGCTGAAAACGAAAAAAAGGGTCAAATTAACTCGAATTTTTATATGCTGATTTAATTAAATAATAAACACTTTTTGGAAATAATATAGCTCTTACCGTCGTACAAATTGAAAACACTTTAATTCGTTTTTTAGTTAAAGTGTATATCAATCAAGTGAAATTCGGTTTCCAAAATAATGACAAAATTGGAAGCTATTCGAACGTGACAAAAACAGAAGTGGTTTTCGCGAGTAGCTATATAAAGACAAAGCTTAGCGAAACATAGCACAATAACTAAACCCAAATAATCTTAAAATCTTATGAATGAATAGTTTTTTGAAATGTATATTATTTGATTTAAAAATTTTGAGTAAATTTTTTGTAAAAAATTTTTTATCTCTGTCGATATGTGACATGTCGAACGTGACATTTCTTCCATCATCATATTTATGTGGTTTTTGCTATAATGCGAAGCAAAAACTTGCAGTTAATTGCATTGGCATAGTTTCTCATGGTTTCTTATGCATTCTTGTATAGCCCTTTGTACCATCAGAAAGATTTTAGATAGCGAAAGTACATGTAATCTATAGTCACTTTTTTCCAAAAAATTAAGCAAATTTAATGACAAAATGAGAAAAATCGCGCTAGCACGGCTGTGAAACCGAATATATCCAATTGGGTTATTAGTAAATGTAAGATTAGCGTACATTAGTTTAATTTGATTGTTTTCCTATGAAAATTCGATCAAATATAGTGTTTTTAACCACTTTAATTTTTTTGGCCCAGGTGGACCTTTTTTGGAAATGCCCATATTTATTTCATTTTTAATAACTATAAATACTAAAATTATGATTACAATGATTTTATGCTATTCAGTTACCCATACAATTTGACACGATTCCCTATTGCTCTAAGTTTAATATTAAAAACAAATATTATCATTATCCATTGAGCAATAAAATAAAAATAATTAAAAATTATATTTAACCATAGATCTTCAGCCAGCCAGATGCTAGTTTTGGCTTTAAACCAATAAATTAAAATCATTTTTTCATATTGCACATGTTTAAAGTAAAGAGGCAAAGCTCAAAAAAACTTTTCGTTGCCCGCATTTTAAATATACCATATTGTTTATTTTTTAAATTTGCAAACATTTTTTCATCAAATACCTGCTATTTTATTTATGTATGTATATCCTATTTTTACTTGTGACCCTTTTCATAACTGAAATTCCCTTTGATTAAATTACATGAATGGAATAAAATTTTTATTATAAATTTAAAATTTACCCAATGTGCGGGGCACTTCTGGGTCACAACTTAAATTACAATTCAAAACAAATTTTATGAGCCATTTCTACTGAAACTATTTTAAAATGTAGATTCAATTGATTATCTCAAACATGGATTTCATAAATTATTTTCTGGCATTCTTTTAGAATTTTTCCAAAGGTGAAATTATGTTTTAAGACACATACCTATCACTTCATTTTTATTTTTTGCATTGAAAGATTTTTGAATTGTCAATAATCGCGTAAATATTATTTCCAAATTGCCTTTGTGGTTGGAATACAACGACCAAAAATATTTAACAAAATACATTTATATTTCCAAACGCTTAGGTAACATTTCAAATATTTTATATTACCGATTTTTTCAGCATTTAATAGCTCACAGCTTATGCATTTGTTTATAGTACATACACCGTTCCTTTTTGAATAATTGCCATCTATCAAATCTTCATCTATTATATCCCATTAGGACAAAACATGCATACAAACATACTTTTACTTTTACATGTAGAATTTTGAAAACAATTTTTTTTGTGCGTACAAAATTTGAGTTTACCGCCAACTCTATTAGAGTTAGGTTCCAATTCCAATATTCCTGTGTGGTGAAAAACCTTTGCAGGCTTATGACAACTCTGGAAAACCACACACATACGCAACTGTACGAAAGCAAAGTGAAAAGCACACAGTAAAATTATATTTTATATTTATTTTATTTATTTGTGAATTGAAATGTAAGTCTTAGAAGTGAGAAAGTCGGTCAAGCCAGACTATATCATGATCTGTACCTGGGGTAAAACCTTGAATTGCATGAGCAAGGTTAAATATATATAAACAGAGTGTGTGTGTGTTTGTATGTGTGTGTGTGTGTGGAAGGGGGCACAAAAGTTGCGGCAGTCAGCACTGGTTGGTTTTTAAATCTTTATAATGTACTTTCAGAACAAAGGATTTTTACCGTCCAAAAACTGTTTTAAATGTCAGCAGTTCCCAAGATCTGATGTTCAATTTCTATTCTTTTCTATTCCGATCAGCACCAAATTTAAATATGAGAAACTCACTTTCCGAATATTGTAGTTCTAATCGCTATTGGAGTAGAGTTATAAAGGCGGAAAGATAAATAAAACAAAAAAGTCGGTCATCTTAAGAATTTAGGATGGATTTAATATATGTTGTAAGTGTCCACAGCACAATTCAAAAAATACGTTTTGGACATATTTATTGCCAATTCTTTGGCCCAAAAAATTATTGAAATTTTCAAATAATTCTTTTAAGATATCAACCTATTGCGAAACCTACAGTTTTTTGCTAGTTCTTTTATTAAGAGGTCCCTAACAACATATAATTTTTTTGCAAACACATCCCATGTTACCTCATGAAATACGTCTTTTTCTACGCAAAATAAAATATTCGGAAAATACAACGAAATCGATGGATAGCGAACTATACACAATTAATGTAAAATATTATTTGGTGTTTGTTAATTGTTCTTTTATAATTGACACTAAATTTTCGTTTTTTTTCCATTTAACAAGGAATTCAATAACTCTTTCTAAATTGATTAAAAAGGTTATTTAAAAGAAACTTTCTGATTGTGCTCATAGGATAGAAATTATTGGTTTTTATTATGGAAAATGTGGTAAAATCGATTTTTAAATTGTTGTTCAGTTGACACAACTTTTGTTGCATAAGAAATTTTCAAAGCATACTACAAATCTGCACCCCCCTGCATACGCCCTTGATAACATAATAAATATATTGGAAGGGCTTAATAGCAAGAAGCAGGATGAAATAGTGGAAGACATTGAATCCCCAACATCTTTGATTAAGTCAAACACAAGGTCTAAAAACTGCAGCATTTTGACTCCGTCCATTGTAGACCACTGATCTTTAGTCCCTTTAAACTGACTAGTAAGATTTAAAAAATGCGTTCAATAAATATTTTTTTATTACTAGATCTTGAAGTGCAGAATCTTGCAACGTTCTCCATGCAGAGTCTAAATAACCTTCAGGAATACCACTCTGTATTAATTTAAGAGAATAATTAATATGGGGCATTCCATACAAAAAAAGTTTTTTCCTGTGATCATTTCTCCGAATTGAATGATAATTGAACTTTGCCTTCAACTCCCACACCCATCCCTCCCACCCACTCTACACCCAATTCCCCCACATCCCACACACACCCCACCCACATCCCACCTACACCCCACCCACATCCAATCCATATCCCTCCCACATCCCGGCGTAATTTCCAACATTGGAAAATGAAAACACAAATGAGTTTTCATTTTGACTATACAAACCGAGTTTTAAGTCAATCGGATGAAAAATAGTTTTTTCATGCAGAATTTTCCGGCAATTTTCCGACCGTTGGGTCAAATTTTCCAACCTTGGAAAATCACATTTCAAACTATTTCGTATTTTATCCTTACATACCGAGTTTGAAGCCAATAGGATAAAAAATAGTTTTTTCAAGCAGAATTTTCCGGCCATTTTTCTCGTGGGCGGATTTTCCAAAATCGGGAAAACACGTGTCGAATCATTTCGCGCACTATGCTTACAAACCAAGTTTCAAGTCAATCGGATGAAAAATAACATTTTTCCCATACAAATTTTTCCGACGCTTTTCCGACTTTTCCGGGTGGAATTGTCCAAAACCCCGTCTTAGTACGCACTTTCACCACTAACAGAAACTCCTGTCCAAATTTAAGCTTTCTATCTCTTACCGATTAGGCTGTGCGATGATTGCCAATCAGTCAGGACACTCTCTTTTATATTTATAAAAATACGTGGTTTCGCTGCGCTTCAACAGTATAGAACCACATAACACCCACATCCCTTCCACTTTCCGCCACTTTAAAAACAAGCAAATTTATCATTTTTAATTATTTATTGTGTTTTTTTTTCAGCATCCACTTCCACTTCCATCTCGTTTCGTCCATCTTCTGCTGTTTGCTGGACACCAAGAAGTTGCAGAGCTGCTTGCATGCCAGCCTGCATGGCAGCCTGCATGCCAGCCTGCATGGCCCTCTCCATTGCTGCGCGGTTTGCCTGCCTCTCCTGCCGGTTACCTCCAGCCACCAAGGCAAGTGGCAGGCGCCACATAGCCGGGGCCGGTGACTCGGTCGGGGTATGGGCCAGTACCTGAGGCGGTGCAACGGTCGGTGCCTGAGGCGGTGCAACGGTCGGTGCCTGAGGCGGTGCGGCCTGACTGTTTGCCAGCGCCTGTGCTATGGCGGCTTCTGCCAAGAGCTGGAAACTAACTTGACCTCCGCGCCCACGTCCACCGCGTCCACGCCCACCGCGTCCACGCCCACCGCGTCCACGCCCACCGCGTCCTCCGCGACGTCCTCCACCGCCAGTCGAGATACTTATGTAATTGTTTCCCATCTGAAAAATAAACAAATAAAAATATTAGTTTTATAAAAAATTCAGATCAGCTTAAAAATATTACATATTACCCATGACCGAGTTTGAGAGCGATAATATTGAGAACAAAACAGTTTTTCTCACTAAAACCCATATTACGAACGAACATTTGTATGGCAGCTACAAGAATTAGTCATCCGATCCGGTCGGTTCCGACATATTAGCAGCGCGCAGCCAAAAGAAGACTCTGTGCAAAGTTTCAGCTCGATAGCTTCAAATCTGAGAGACTAGTTTGCGTAGAAACAGACAGACGGACATACGGACGGACGGACATGGCTATATCAACTCAGCTCGTCATGCTGATCAAGAATATATATACATTATGTGGTCGGAGATAATTCCTTCTATGCGTTGCAAACTTAAGGGCAAAATTATAAAACACTTTTCAAGTGTATAAAAATGGCGGACGACGCTGATTTAATTAAGAAATATCAAATTTAAATAGATTTAGTTAAGCCAATTAAATGACTTAATGCGTTTAATTGGCTTAACTAAATCTATTTAAATTTTATATTAATAATTTGGTTCATTTTACTTACTCTCTCTCCGTCGAATTAGTTCAAAGTGGCGAATATGGCGACTTAGTGATGGACACATATACGACAAAGCGTTAAAAATTTTAAAAATAAAACATTGGGGGTATTCATGAATACAAACAGTGACACGAAAAACTATCGTAGAGATATTATCAACATTTTAAATGATATTGAAAAACATTTAATGCAAAATTTTATTGAAACCTTTTTGTCTTTTATTTCTTATGATAATACAGTAAACAGTTATTAAATTTAGTTACAGTTACCAGCTTTATTAAAATGTTAAACTTAAACTATATTTTACGTTTAGAGAGTAAAATGGCTATTTTATTGGCAATTTTAAACTAAAATCTTATTTTTATTTAAAAATCCAATAAACCATACATTATTTATATAATATTTAAATAACCATCTGGATTAATATTATCTTAATAAGAGAATCAACAATATAACGGAACTATTTTACGCTCAAGAAACATCCAATAGTATGAAATAAAAAGGTATTTGTTCTAATTAGTATATATTTGTACGAAAACAGCACGTGCTTGAAAGGGTTAGAAATAATAAAAATTATAAAATAATGCAAATCGAAATGACGAAAATATAAACAAACTAATTAATGTTGATTGCTTGATTAATAGTTATTTTTGCAAAAAGTTATTAATCAACTTCTTCAATATCTTGTATAAAATAGAAAAAGAAAAAATAAATAAATTGAAATTTTAAACACGTAATTGTTGTTTATTTTTTGTCAATAAAGTACTTCTGATGTTTTTCATAATACATTTATATAAGAATGTTTGTTTGTAATTGAATGTTTGTATATAATTTGTTCGTAAAAAAATACATTAACTAAATAAAACACATATTTTGGTTGACTTTTGTGTGAAATATATATCGTTTGAAATATTTTTGCGATACTATAATATCGCATAGTCACGATATTTTTCCCATCCCGATTTGCAAAAAAAAAAAAACAGTCTGGCAGTACCAATTTTTTCCTTCCTCTTCCTCATTCTTACTTAGTGGTGGGAGCGTGACTACGTGATTTATAGTTTAGCGGCCCGGAACACAAGAACACGCGGGCCGCTGGGGGTGTGGTGAATTTCATTTCCCACATTTACAATTAGGGTATTCGTGCCCCTAGTATAGTTTGTGACAAAACGTAATTTCTAAAGCATTTCGACTTATACACGATTCACAAACGATTAAAGTAGACGCCACGAATGGGGGCCGACCCCTGTGACTACCGTTTTTTTTTAGCAGTTCTTTGGTCATTTTTTTAAAGACTGATATTTAGAACTTTGAATTTTTTAACATATTTTTAGTAACTATTGAATTAAATTTTAAAATTTTTTGATGTCAACACGATTCATAACATAAATAAACGCCGTCACATTTTTTAAATATCCTGGTTCAGCTCGTAGCCCTTCATATGCTAAACATACACCAAAAGTTTCGAGGCGATTAGTCAAGACGAACTATTCTATATTGAAAACATACACGATAATTTAAATAACATTGTGTGTGCCATATGGTCGATGAAAATTAAAAACTAAGTGTGACGGTGCATCACAAATTTTCCGCTGTGATACTGAATGTGACGCTATATAAACCCAACATAGGTCAGAGTACAGACCGGTCCAAATCAAACGGTCTAAAAATTAAACATTATTGATTTTATTTAATAAAAATCCGAAATTAGATCTCGACATGACCACCAAAACCTAATTTGCTGTTTTGCACAAATATTTTTTGTTCATTTTATAAACATTTTTAAAAATCAGCTAAAACTAAAAAGTGGAAGAAAAGGGTTTTTTAAAAACGTGATAGCTCAGGTTTGGATCATCGGACAGGTCTCAAGTTAATATTGCTGGAAAGAATTTTACTGTATCTACTCAAATTATAATTTTATAAATTTGAAAAATATTTAATAATATTAAGTAATTGTTTCTAAAAGTTATTTATAATTTTTTCTCAGTATTATCCACCATGATATAGCTTCTAAGAATATACATTTTATTGTCGTAAGCATTACTTAAATTATAGTGCTTTCAAAAAGATGGAGACTTTTACAGATTAAAAAAATTTATTATTGAAGTTATAAACAAATAAAAATTATGCCCTTGTAAGGAAGTAAAATACGTTTTGGCGTTTTTCTAATGCAGGACTTTTGTACAATATCAATTTTGTAAAATTATTTTTATTTATCTATTAAAAATTCAACGCCCCATAATTGATTAAAATCCGTTAAAGAATATACAAGTAATTGGCATTTAATTACAAAATGTAAGGTTTCAACTACAAGCAAATTGACTTAGTTTAACTGTTTTTTGTTTGTCGTAGGAGGCATAGTTAACATTCTAACTATTCAAGTTAAGGGCTACTTAGACCTGTTAAATTAATTTTGTACCTGGTTAGGTTATTTTGGGATTGACTTTGGTTAAAAAATGATTGTAAGGCGTCAAATTTAATGCAAAAATTATCTTGATATGCTTGCGGGAATTACATATTTTCGACTCCGCTAACAATTTCAACGTCAATGCAAAGAGCAAATCGATTATTTTGTGTAATATTTCCCTAAAAATGTTTATAAGTTTTGTTTGTGTATCTTATATTATACAGTTAACACTCAAAATAGCCTGGAAACGGGACCAATAAATTGCGAATCAAGAGGCCTAAGATAGCAACACATCATACCCAGTTTTTCTTGATCACATCAAATTCGCGTTTAATGGTGAAGGAGTCACCACATTCGTTATACCAAATTTGTGGCACCAATGGACAAGCAATTAGTACCCCGCCCACAGAAGTCTAACTTAGAAAATAGAATTTATGGAAAGCACTCAATAGATAAAGTGAAATGGTTGAAATTGGTAGAAGTTGAAACTGTAAAATGAAAAAGGCAAAATTAATGTCAAGATGAGAAAAATAAGTCTAGCAGGCAACAAAATATAGTGCCCAATGAGATACAGATGAACAGAGAACATGTTGCTAGAAACACAATGACACGAGAGATGCTCGAACCAACATCCAACTCATACAGCAACATGTTTCTCCTTTTGGGCACTATATTTTGTTTGCGTATAAATAAAATGTTTATAAGAATTTTTTGGGCTCCTTTGTCCAGCTATTTGCTACTTACATACATGACACTTATGTTTTTATATAATTATAAATTTAGACTTAACATATAGTAAATTTAGTATAAGAAAATATTAATATGGCGAGAATGTAACATTTAATTTTTAGTTTAGTTTTCTGTTAATAAACTAAAATTGTGGATAATCTCAGCATTGTGCAGAGAGTATGAATAATATTTTAATGGTTAATAAATAAAGTTAAAGATGGGGAGAAATTTTTATTTTTGTCATTTAATTTTGGTCACAATAATTAAAAGTAAAGACACAAATTGTGGCTTATATGTTGGGCACATAATTAGAAATGTAGTCAGGTATGCCAAATTCATTATCATTTGGAAAATTAATTAAATTTATTATATATTTACACATTTATTATTTTATTATTATAAAAAAAATTTTAATAATTGAAATTAATTATACAATTTAAAAAAAAAATTCAAATATTACAATTGAATAATTTTTATGAATTATCAATTTAATTTATAAGAATACATTTAGAGCAAATACAGGAGTATTTCGATCTAATTATGTAATTATATTGCGCTAAATGAGTTTAGCACACGCTCTCTAAATTAATCAAACCATGCATTTGTTGCCCACAACTCGCCCTGCAACTCAAATATTAAACCAAAACAAAAATCATATGGTCTCCCACCATCGCTCTGTTCTACTCGCACCCACCGAAACTCCTACCCCCATCCAAAAAAGACTCGCGAGTGACTAGACCAGCATGCTTGCAACATGCAACATTTCGAACCAACCAGCAACATTTCGAAATATCTTTTTGGGCACTATCCATTAACAGTGCCCAACATCGAGCGGCATTG
>JAEIFU010003347.1:0-29769 GCA_018904235.1 Lordiphosa stackelbergi | reverse complement strand
TTTTATTTCTTAGAATGCTGTTAAGTTTTTTAAAGGAGTTTTCCCCAGCCTCGTCTTTTAAGGCCGTTCTATTCTGAAACCGTTAGGTCATTAAGCATAGCTATGCATGCATGTCTTTGCGCTAGTAGGGGCTGTTTCAGCCTCCCGCTGTCTTTTAGGGGGGAGTGTTTCTGGAATTTTTGTTAACTGCTCTTCCTGCTCTCTAGCCCTTTTTGCACTTTTCTCTCTTTGTCGAGCTTGGTATTCGGCAATAGTGATTGGCTTCGGGCCGGCTGAGGGACAAGCTTCTATTGCTTCCTGAAGCGTTGGTTTGTCTAATTGCTTTATGGGGACAGCTTTTTCGAAATCATCTTGTTCCCTATCGAACTTTTCCATTTTATTTTATTGTTTTGTTTTTTTTTTTTTTTGAATTCGACTTTAAACTTTGTCGAGGTCGTTGCCTCTGCTCATGTATCTTTTTTTTAATTGATCTCTTATGGATCATGTAAACTTTAAGTACTGTGTTTGCAGCTACTAGTATAACAAGAATGAGCAATAAAAAATAAATGGATTCTAGGTGTGGTGTATGATCCACAATTTCTATTTCATTAACAACATTGGCTGTATTGCCAGCCGCTTTAGATTGGGTTTTGCCCATCTTTATTAATTATCAATTTCCCTTTTTTTTTTTTTCACTTCAAGTTGTAAAAATTTTTTTTTGTTATTCAAAAAAATTATTGATATTTTTTAGAAAAAATGATGGTGTGTATGAGTGATTTTACATTATACAGTTTACAGATTAATTTTACACTGTATAATGTATGTTAGTGGTAATGATTGTAATGATTATGTGACGGGTTTTTTTTTTGTTAATGAACTTAATTATCGTACCCAGCTCAAACGCTATTGAGGGTACTAAAAAAAATTGCGAACTTCCAATATGCATTGGACCGCTTTAAAAAAAAATATCGTTGGGCGCAATCTGCGCTCTTACTGTCTTCTTTGGCTTCTTCTACGTCTGTGGAGAGTTTTCCCTCGGTGGTGCAGACGGCGGCTTCATGCCTCCCGCACAAATTTCTTCTGGTTTTAATGGTCCATTCGTTGGTGCAGTGGGCGGCCTATATGCCTACCGCACGGTTTCTTTTTATTCGTTGGCTCGATTGGTTGTTGTTGTGATAAATTTATTTCCGCTTATTTCCAGTCAACCGGTAACATGGCTTTGTTACCGTTTCTTCCTTCTCGCTGCCCAAAGCCTGGCAGCGGCTTTGGTGATTTAGAAAAAAATTTTTTTTTTTTTTTGGGTGGTTTTTTATTTTTGCGGTTTCCTCCGCAGTTTTTTTTTTTTGCTTGTGTTTGGTTTAAGTTTTTGTTGTTTGCATTGTTTTTGTTTTGTTTGTTAAACTTTTTATTTGCATGTGTTTAAATGTCACTTGTCACGGTCGCCATGTGATGACGGGAGACTGAAGCTCTTAAAGTTGCCGTTTTGTAAATAACACAAGCACAAATATATTTTGGTTCTTTTTTAATATTTATTAATTAAACCGAGCGCGAGAGCCTCAAGCGACTCTGCCTCGTTGTTCTCGTTTCTGTTGTTGACTGCTGGCGCATTGCTGCCATCAAATATCTTTTTAAGAATGCAGCGCGCTCATGCATTGGTATGTGTGCGTGTGTAGCTTATCGCTTATATGTACAAGCGTGAGATTTGCTGACGCAGCTTGGAAAAGATATCCATTGGAAAATAATTAATTTATTAATTATATTTATTTAAAAAAGATTATAAATATATAAGTATTAAAATTTATTTATATATAATTTAGGATTTTTAATAATATTAATTATTTACTCCAATTTAACACCTTTGATGGTGGTTTATATAATAAGGGGTATTTAAGCAGCTTGGGGTGGGCCCTAATACAAAAATAAAAAAGAAAAAAATAAATATATATAAATTTTTTTTTTACGGTCAAAGTACCTATCGATTGGAAAATTCCTCCCAATGCACTGTGGGCCAGAAATCTCATTTTGCAAAACTTTGGCAAAAAATTCTACACCAGCCTAGCTAGGAAGCTAAAATTTTCGACGAAATGATCTTAAGAGATTGAACTCAACGCACATAATTTAAAAAGCAACAAAAATAATTTATACGGTATTGATAATCCAAATCAAAATCGAAAAATATTTCAACTTTTTCGTTTTTTAATTATGAAAAAAACTTGTAATTGGATTTGACCTAATTCTTGCATAGAAGTATATATAAGTACCAGATAACTAAAAAAAATAAATATGTCTTGATATGTCTAATGGTTTACGACATATTGACTCAAGTAGTTTTTGAACTTGACTGCCCACCCTGTCGAGGATTTTCAGTCAATCTGACTACCCTCACCGATTTTTCCATCTATTTTACCTCCTCTTTAGATTCAATACTTAAAACAAGTAAATAAAAATAAAAATTTAATTAATTAAAAATCAAATTTTTTTAACATAGTACAATTGACCTTCAGTGCTTCTAAGAGTATGCTACACATTTTAACACATTCAAATTGGCTCTGTATAAAAATAGTTTACCTCAGAGTGCATGTGTCATATTCCGAAGTTTAGAAAAAAAGCATACTTCTAGGCTGACTGTATAACAGAATATGGTTGATTTAAAATGGGAATATAATTTTAAATGCGGTATTATAAAAATTCAAAGCAAAACCGCGCAAAAGCGCATACCTACAGCTATAGTACATTATTCAAAGAAAATAATAAGCAATATTACAAGCAACTTAAGAGGGGTACTTCTGGGTACTCTTAACAGAAAGTTGCCAAATGTAAAAAAAACACCAAAATTTTAGATTTTTTTCTTTTTTTAAGTAAACGCTTTCAAACGGAAACTTCTTGATAATTTTTTATGGCAATCTAATGCAAATTCGAAAATAAGAAATCAAATTGCGGCAGCTGTTGCTTTTCTAACTTTGACTATTATTATTTTTTTTTTGCAGAGATTTTAAGAAAAATCAACTTTGAACGGCTGCCATTCAAAAACTGTTTTGTAAAAAGGTTCCAAATTTTGCCATAAAATAGCTAAATGTATTCAAAATCATTGCCGACCTTCGTTTTATCCAGTTTCCCAAACAAAAAATTTGGACTTTTGGCTAAAATTTCGGGCTGCTGGCCCACTGTTTAATATAATTTCAATGTAAGCTTATGAGTCTACTTTAGGGGAACTAATATTAAAGCAAACACAAAATTTGTTGACACACTAAAAAAATACTAGATTTTGGTTGTGGGTCAAAAAAACGCGCATAATTTCGACAAACGCGTATCCAAATTCATTTGGACAAAAACCACTCAACGGCGAAGGAAATGGGCTTTTATAATAAAATTTAAAAAAAAATTGCATAGGTAAAATAGTTAAACCAGTGATGGCCAAGTACAAATTTATCAAAAAAGTTGAAAATGCCAGATCTGTAAGCCGCAATTTTCCGCCATCGCGTTAAATTAGTCAAACCATTGAAATTGTTTTAGATTTCTCTTGTCGCTATCGGAGTTGATAAAGTTATGTTGTTATATCTATTGATTTGAAGTAAAATAGCACAGGACTATTAAATATTTTACGTTTTTAAAAAGTTTTAAGAAATATAGTCCAAATCGAATGACTATATCGTAGAGCATATACAGGACTGATCGTTCGAGTATACACCAAAATAATATAATTAATAGATTTCGAAGCTAGCGCAATTAGATTATAAGGTAGCCTCATCTGATTTCTAAAGATATGGAATTTTACAAAAAATTGCTTATTTATCCTACATCAGGGGTCGGCAAGAAACACATTTACATTTTGACATTGAGACAAAGTTTATTTTGGTAGTCGGTATGTGGGCTAAGCAGAACACAGACGATTTTATACTGTCGGTGCACACTGGGCCAGCGGACCGAAATTCTGGCCAAAAGTCCAAATTTTTTGTTTGGGAAACTGGATAAAACGAAGGTACGCAATGATTTTGAATACATATAGCTATTTTATGTCAAAATTTTGAACCTTTTTACAAAATAGTTTTTGAGTGGCAGACGTTCAAAGTAGGTTTTTCTTAAAATCTCTGAAAAAAATAAATAATTATAGTCAAAGTTAGACAACAGCTGCCGCAATTTGATTTCTTATTTTCGACTTCGCCCTAGATTGCCATAAAAAATTATCAAGAAGTTTCCATTCGAAAGCGTTTACATAAAAAATTCCAAATAAAAAAACATAGGTCACTATCCATAACAACATATAAAAATTAAAGAAATCTAAAATTTTGTGTCTTTTTTTACATTTTATATCTTTGTGTTAAGAGTACCCTGAAGTACCCCTCTTAATTAGCTCGCAATATTGCTTATTATTTTCTTTGATTAATGTACTATAGATGTAGGTATGAGCTTTTGCGCGGGTTTTGCTTTAAATTTTTATAATATCGCATCTAAAATTATATTCCCGTTTTAAATCACCCATGTTGTATTATACAGTCAGTATGCTATTTTTCTAAGTTTCGGAATAAAACACATGGACTCAGAGGTAAACCATTTTTTTAAAAAACCAATTTGAATGTGTTAAAATGTGTAGCAAACTCTTAGAAGCACTGAAGGTAAATTGTATTATGTTAAAAAATTATGCCCTGGTCAATTTAAAAAAAAACTAGGGTCATTATTAAATAAACAATAAAATATTTTAAAAAATAATTTTTTTTTTTAGTTATCTGGTGCTTATATATACTTCTATGCAAAATTGGGTCAAATCCAATTACAAGTTTTTTATCTATAATTAAAAAACGAAAATAATGAAATATTTTTCTTAGGCTTTAATTTGGGAGTCGAAATAAATTTTTGTTGTAACCTTTTTCCCAATCTTTACCAAATCTAAATCTAATCCTCTCCCCACCCCCACAGTGTTCCATCGGTTGCCTATTTTGGCTTGGCTGGACTTTTGGCACTTGCCTATTATACCGAATGGAAACCCATTGCTGGGATGATACCCATTTACAATACAAAGTTCAAGAAACCCGAAGAAGAGGAGGAGGCCAACAAATCGAATTAGAATTCGGTAAGAATCGAAAGCTATAAAAATAAAAACCTTGAAACATATGGTTTACTATAATCTTCCCCCAGTTTTTTGGCTGCAATTGCGTGGGATATAAAAATAGTCAAAAATAAATGTTTGCCTGACTTTCAAATCGAAATGGTTATTTATTTTCTTTTTCTTGGTCTTGTGTTGGTTTGGAAAATGCATTTTTGGTTGAAAAACAAATAAATGGGGGCTGCCAGTCAAAATAGACGGAAAAACGTGGAACAACAAAAAATATATGTATAAAAAAAGGCGTTCGAAATAGAAACAAAAATACGAGCAGCAGCTTTTTGTTTACAAAACATTTTCAGCGGCAATTGCAATTGGGCAACCTGTTGCAGAATGAAGAGTTTTTGGTTCAGAGAATGACGTCATGTGTAGAGCATTAAAACAGCTGCAATGGGCTGGGGAAAATGTACACTGAGAAGAATTTTTGTAAGCAGATTGGGGAAATTCTTGAGTTTTGATGGTTTCAGTAAAAAATTCTTAAAAATTGTCTTATGAAAATTAGAGTTAAATCAAAATTAAATTTAAATATTCGCAGTTTATTTTAAGAATTTATGGTAATTGATTTAGGAAGTTTTTATGCTGAAATTGAGAATACTTTTTACTTAAAGCAAGCAAGCAGATTCTGGCCTTTTCCGAAATATTTAGAAATTATTCAAAAATATGTTTTAAAGCTACAAAATTGTATGACTGAAAATATTCTTCTGGAAACAAGAGTGTTAAGCTTGGAACAAGTATTTTTGTTCCCTTTTTTTCGGAGTGTATCATATAGTTTTATTACATTTTCTAGAAGGCCAAAAGATCTTACGGATAAGTGCGGCCAAGCATCTTATTGCCTCTTCCCCTCCCCCTTCTATTACAATCTTCGGTTTGTTTCTTTTTCAAGTGCAAATAATTGCCATTTTGTCATGAGTCTCTGTAATTGCCAACCCACATCCTCCCTCCCCCACCTAATCATCAATTGAATGCTCTGCCTTTGTTTGCTCAATGCGAAATTAAAATTCCAATTTCCATTTTCATTTTGAGTGCCATCTCTGGTTCTTGCCTAACGCCCACTTTGCCTGGGAATATTCTTACTGAATTTATTTTCAATTTGATTTAGTATATTTATTTCCTCCTCTTGTGCGAATTGAGGTTTCTCTTTACATTTATTTCAAGAATTGTACGTGACATTTGGCCAATTTTATTTTTTGTTCTGTTTTTCGTTTTTTGGACCAACTCATAAATCAAACGCACTGTTTGGTTTCCAAAACAAAAATATTTTGTTGCTAACAGCTAAAAGTCATTGCCAAATAAAACTCATATTCATCATATTTTCTAAAAAGCACACAGATTGCCCCCCTTTTTTTGTGGCTAAAAATTAAGATCAAAGTTTATTGAACTTTTTTTTGAGAAAAATCATTGAATTGGTACTTGGAAATTATGCAATAGTAGAGAAATGTTCCATAAGTGAAAGATTTTATAGTAATTGACTGATAAAGCTAATTGTACAGGCATGCAATAAGCGTCTTACATGCGTCTCACATGCGTTTTAATCAAGCACAGTTTTTATCATGCACAGATAATTTAGTGTCAATTAAAATTAGCAACCAAATAAATTTTGTTCTCAAATGGATGCTGAATTACATGGCTCTCCTGCACGACCATGCACCATTTCTAGTAAATATATGAAGATTGTGGATTCCTTTATAATTGGGAACGTATAGATTTCTAAGTCATTCCCAAATATTAAACAGACAATATTTTTAGATAAATCTTTACAAAGTCCCGTTTTGTTGAACCAAAAATTTTATGAACTAAATCTTTCTATATTTACTTCCTTTTCCACCCCTCCCATCCTTTTTCCCCTTAATAATTCAATTTTTTTTTTTTTTTAAAAAATTTAATTTTTAAATTAAAACAAATTTACCTCATGAATAGCGACCCATTTCCAAGTAAATGTCAAAGTTTTTACTAAATATTAGTCGCTTTTCCAAATATCATTTGACATTTTTAAAGTCAAATTATGAATAGTTCAAATTCCAAACACTAGATGGATTTAATTTAATTACTCGTGATGTTGATATCTTGAAATGACATTAAAGTGTTCTGAAAGTAGGGTACGCGTACTGACTTTTACTTCTTCTATCAACAGATAATAGATACTGTCGAGTTTTAAGCAAACCTTAGCTTTAAGCCTTTTGCTTAGAAAACCCATTACTAAAATTCGGAAAAGTCTTGATCAATACAAGGGGGACTCTGCTCCAACATTTCCTATAATTAAAAATGTTATACCAAATTCCGTTGTGGTACTTCCTAGTACCATGTATCACATAGAAATTAGAAATGCCCAGAATATTTCAGTGTCTTCTGTATTTAAAACATTTAACGAAATGTTCTGTCTCCCTTAAGCCAGTTCGTGTATACCCAACTCTTCAAAAAGGGTATCCCCATAAAAATGCATGGCATGTGCTTCCACTATGCAAAAGTCGACTCCAACCAACCCACCTAAAAGCATACAATGCTAGGCCTATGCAAAACTTTGTTTTGTATTTTATTTTTGGTATTTCGGGGCCTTTTTGGCTGTTTGGCAAACTGAAAACTATACACAAAACAAAGAGAAATGTCTAAATATTCTGACAGGTCGACGTTGTCTGGAGTAGACCAGCGATTTTTGTCGCAAGTTGTAGAGTGTGTGTGTGTTTGGAGGCCACTTGACAGCCATTTAAATGCATTAAAAAATTACCAACCAGTGCAAACTTCACATGCAAAATTTTGCATGGAGGCGGTTGACTACCACCAACAACAAACTAGGCAAAATCAAATCAACATCCTCGACATGACACGAAGGGAAAGATTTCCTCCATCCATTTCAGGCGACAGCAAAAGGGTTTGGCCTGAACACTCTGACTCGGCCGACTAGTTAGCGCAAATTGAAATTGTTGTAGCCACAGCCAAAAAAAAGAGAAAAACGACGACGATTTTTCCAGTTTTGTTCGTACATAAATCAAAGCTTGGGCAGTTCAGTGGAAACCAGTTGATGGGGCCTGGAACAAGGGAGGGCAGTAGACTAAACTTGGCAGTTACAATGGCAATTAAAAAAGCTTTGAGCCTACTTCATTTGAAATTTAGTACTCTGCATGTTCAAAATGCAGTTAAAGTGAAATTGGTCAACGTAAAGTAGCTGACATTTTCCTCAGTCTGTTGAATAGTTCTTTGGGTTTCAGTTTTTAGTAAAGTTACTAATAAAGTCTTGAATTCATATTCAAAGAAACTAATTTATTTGTATTTAGTTTTAACAGCTCATCAGATAATTGCATCAAAAGAGTTGTTTAACAAACACTCACTTTGAAAACACATATCTGTTAAGTATTAAATAAAGTTTATATAGGTTGTAAAGGGTCGTGTTTATTGACCAAGATTTTCATCTTCAAAAAGGTAAAATAACTGGCAGAAGAATTAACCATTTTTTAATAATTCATCCCTGATACCGATACGCTTTAGAGTGCCCTTCACCGATGACACAAATATTGCATTAACTGAATTCGAATTCAATATTTCGGGGTTTTTGAATTGTTTTTAAATGATTTCTTCAAAATTGGCTTGTATTACCCCATTGCATTTTTAATGATTTTCTTAATATCAAACCGTACAACTATTTCAGTCTACTCATTTTGTTTAAGACTCTTCATTACACAAGTTAACACGATTTTTCATCCTCTTCAATTTGATGTCATTCGTTGTGTAAAATCGGATTAAGCGAGTGATTTTACATAAGAAATGACATCAAATTGAAGAGGATAAAAAATCATAAATTATTTGTAAAAAAAAATTAGGCTATCATGCTCCGAGGGGAATGACATACCAAATTGATGATTTATTTTGACTAAAACTCGCTAAATCTCGTAAAATGTCTGTATTTAAAGCCGCAAATTTGTTTTTAAAAATGCTGTGATACATCTTTGCACAATATTTATGCCTAGTGTGGCTCCATAAATCCAAAGAACGAAAATATTCAACTTTTTCGTTTTGCCCCATATCTTGGAAACAAGAGCTGATCGGACAAAAACTATGTCACTAGCTATATTTTGCTGGGCGTTATCCTGCACAGACAGCACTGTTAGGCTGTGTAATTTAATGTCAAATGCGAGCTAAAAGGTTAAGCGCAAACTTATGGGCTGAACAAGTATAAAAACAAGTAAGAGTGTTGCGGTCGAGTGCCCCGACAGCAAAATCCCCTGTTCCAAGTAATGTGGTTCCTAACTTTGAACTCCTCTTTATTTTAAAATTTATTTGAATAATTGGGGAGGCGCACTTGCATATCTTCGGTGTTTTTGCTCGGATCTTGTAGTGGTATACAGAATTAGAATGTATATTCACATCATTGTTCAAACTTAAAAACTTTTTGGGTCTGACAGTTGTTCGCAGGAAAAAGAGAGAAGGAGTTGGAAAAAGATGGAGGAGGTGGAATTTTCCAAATCTGAAACCAACTTGATCTGGGTACAGTATACACCTTCAAACATGCAAAAATTGGTGGCTCCACCTCTTATAGTCTGTGAGATCCACGCGTTTATACAGAGAGAAAGACAGTTTTTCGCTGATAAAAGATGGAGGAGGAGGAATTTTCCAAATCTAAAACAAACTCGATGTGGGTACAGTATACACCTACATACATGCCAAAAATTGTGGCTCTATCTGTTACAGTCTCTGAGATCGACGCGTTCATACAGACAGACAGACGGACGGACAGACAGACGGACATGGCTAAATCGACTCGGCTGTTGATGCTGATCAAGAATATATATACTTTATGGGGTCGGAAGTGCTTCCTTCTGGCTGTTAAATACATTTGCACAACTTCATGATCCCCTTCTTCCCATTTTTAATGAGAACAGGGTATAAAAAGGCATCAAAGAACCAAACAAGCCAAAGATTACATATTAAAAAAGCATTGATTGGTCTCTAAAATATTTCTAATGAGTTAAAAAATATTGCATAATACACCATAAAAAACTGAATTTGCAATTAACTGTAAGTTTTTGATTTATATTATTAATAAATCAACATATAAATAATAAGTAAATTTAAGTAACGTAACGCCAGATACTGATGCGAATGAAAAAAAATTCAAGTTTAGAAAATATTTTGGTTTGGAAAATGAACTTGTGTTATTTCAAATCCCACTAAAGCAATTTTTATTTAAAAGCTTTGCCCAATTCGAAGAGTTTTCCAATTTTCTAAAACAAGTAAATAAAAACCCCTTTCGTTTTCTGTAACGTCACGCCGGCACATTTTTTGCTTATATCTCTAACTTCATGATCGATTAATGGCAATGGGCGTATTCAGCGATTTAGCAATTACCGATTTACGATTTGCGATTGCTGATGAGTCTCTGCTGAATAGAATTGATTGCATACTTTAAACAATGCAAAACACTCAGGCTGACCCAGTAATCGTTAACCAATCATACGTTTTGTTCTGATTGTCAAATTTCCCCATCCGATTCGTCAATCACTGTATTCAGCAGGTAAATTCGGCAATCATAAATCACAAATCGGAATTATCTGCTGAATACGCCCATTGTTTTTAAAGATTATAGTGCTACTTAATTGGTACGAAACACGATTGTAAAAAAATTCGAGATTTACATATTTTTATAAAACATTTTTTCGTACAAACGTAACGTAACGCCAGGTTAGAAATGGCCATATATTTATCAGGGGTTCTCTCAAAATGCTTCAGAACTAAAATTTTTATCGAACAACGGCACCGCTAACAAAATGAATGATATTTTTCATTTTCTTAGCGAAGAGAGTAAAAAAGCTAACCACACACTGAGGCATGACAGACAATCGTCCAACGAACGTGGGGCTTTCACTTTTTTTTTTTTGTATTTTTTTCTGGCTCTGGTTTGTCTGTTCTTTGGATGAAAAACGCATTACGCATGCACTTTGCCCAACACTTGTGTTAATTTTATGCTTCCCATTTCCCCTTCCCTCATTCCCTCTAGCACCTCTACTGGGCACCGCCTCGCACACTGTACGTTTGTATAAATATTCATTTCAAATTCCAATAGCATTTGCGCTTAAATTGACAATACCAACAACAACAAACACTCCAGCTGGCTAGCGCTGAGCGAGTTTGTTTTCTTTTCTTCTTTTTTGCCATGTTGGTTCTGATGGTGGTCAGATTCAATTTGGTCGAAAAATGCCTGGCCTGGAACCGGCTTGCGGTGTTGAACGATTCGGTTTTGGTTCGGCACTTGAATTGCGTTGGATTTGTGAGAATAAAAGGATATAATATTTAAAGAAGTGGAACTGGTGGTGATGTACAGGTGGAATTTGAACTATTCATAACTTGAGTTTAAAAACGTGAACCGTCATTCGGAAAGCAACTAATATTTAGTAAAAACTTTGACATTTACAAATTGGATCGATATTCGGTTGAAGAAAGTTGGGAAATATTAAAATCATATTTCCAAAGTGGTGAGTCCTCGACTCAAACTGTGCGAAATTTGAAATAAAAAGGTGTGAGTGTAGCGAGCACTCAGAGTCTTTGATGTGAAACATGATGCTTAGTTTAAGAGCTTATTTTCAAATCACAAGCACTCTCTACCCAGATCCCACCCAGATCTCGCCCAGATCCCATCCAGATCCCACCCAGATCCCTTCCAGATCACGGCCAGATACCGCCCAGATCCCACCAAGATCCCGCCCTGATCCCGCCCAGATACCACCTAAATCCCGCCCAGATCCCACCCAGGTCCCACCCAGATCCCATCCAGATTCCACTCAGAGCCCAACCAGATCCCACCCAAAGCCCAACTAGATCCCACCAAATTCTAACCAGATCCCAGACACAAATAACACCAGATCCCACCCAGATCTTTTCCAGAACCCACCCAGTTGCCCCTTTTCAGCATCTATCCTACCTCTTCACTTCCCCCATCTGCCAGTCCTCTTATGGCAGTGTCACGTGACGCTCAAATAAAATTTTACTCCTACTAAAATCGTCCGTACAGAAATTAAAGATGTTTCACATTAAAAATAGGCGTGAGTGTCGTGAACACTCACGAGGCTTTGATGGGAAATATGATGCTAAATTTAAGAGCTGCCTTGTCATTGCCAAGTCACTGTTAAGTCACTGTTAAGTCACTATCAAGTCACTGTTTAGTCACTATCAAGTCACTGTTTAGTCACTGTCAAGTCGCTGCTTAATCACCTCCACTCTTCCCCCAGTTTCTCCTCCTCTCCCCCTGGGACTCTCCGCTGAAACAACAACACAAAATATGCTGACGTCAGAGTAACGAGACGCTGAAATCACATTTTACTCCTACTAAATTCTTACTCGTCCGGTGCTCTCGAAAGAAAACATTGCCAAGTCAGCCGTGGAAGTCACTTGACAGAAATTAATTTTCGTAAATAAATGACACGACCATGCCTTTCTAATAAATGTTAAACCCTTAAAAAATATCGAGCTGTTTTTTTATCGCAAAATTAAATCCCCATTTCAAAATGGACCACCCTGTACATCAAATCAAAATCACAGTAAAAAATGGTAATTTTGGTTTGATGCGATCACTGCACACACCTAATTTCCACAGTTCCGCATAGCTTATGCAAAGGGGGTAAAAAGGGTTATTCTCCATGTCGAGACCATTTTTATCTAGCTCCCTTGCATACCTCTTGGCGCACCTATCCTTCCACTTAAGCTTCGGTAATAGTTGTTCTTCTCTTTGCGCTTGTTTCATTGTGGAAGCTTCATTGCTCACTATTAGGGGCATGTGGTCGGAGTAGATCTCATTTTTAATTTGCATATCCGTTACAAAGTGATGCCAGGATCCGCTAATTAGACAGTAATCGATAGTTGACGTTGCCTGTCCTCGTACAAATGTAAAGCTGCCTTCTGGATCGCTCCTTGCCCCCCCTTTTTAAATTTTTAAACAAAATATTCCGCAAAACAAATTTTTTTTGCCATTTGCATCTATGTTTGGATCCTGTGCAGCTTTTGGAGTGGTAGCATATCGTGAATTTGTGAGTGTATCCTCCGTTATGACTTGCTCATGCGCTATGCGGGCATTTAGATCTCCGACTATCATTGTGTTAGGCATATCTGCCAGAAGTAACAAATCGATTAATTTCTTGTAATCGCACAGCCACTGATTGCAATTCAAATATGTTGGGATTATGTGGAGGAGCTCGTTCTCTAACGTGATTTCAATTACAGTTGTGCAAATAATTTTGTTGAATTTGCAGTTAAGGTTCTTCTTCAATTCTTTCCTAATTCCATACATCGTACCTCCGCTTGCTCTACCTCTATTGTTTGTTCTTGTTGCTGGCTCCCAGTGAAGTAAGTGACTTTCAAAATATGATGTGAATTTATAAAATCTGCATAAACAGGAACAAAATCATTTTTGCAAATTAAACAAATCCTGAATTTCATAGCAGAAACGTTGAATGTAGTGTTGTGAAAACATCGATAGCACTATTGATACTATCGATTGTTTTGTATTTGGCGAACCATCAGTTGTTTTGACCGGCTATCGACGCAAAAAATTGCTAAATACACAGCAAGATCAATACGTCTGCAATATGCTTAGAGAAAAAATAAATACTAGACTTTCCCACTACGAGAACCAATCTGTGACCAAAATAGCGACCACTTTTGACCCTTGATTTCGGCTCTGACACCGCTCCACTATTTGTGGTAACCCAAAAGAAGACACAGGGACACGTCCGCATCAAACGCCGATCACTATATTACTATCCATAAAAGGGTTGATGCTATTGCACAATCAGAGAGTGAGAGAGCCGAATGCGCGAGAGCGCCTTCGGCCTCACACATACATTTACATATTAGAGTTAGAGCTATTTACAGTTGCTTAAGACTAGAGTTGTATATACAGGGTGCTTACATGCTACTACAATCGGCCATCCTGACCATAAAAGATCTCCGATCTTTTGTATTCTTACATCTTTGTGATATCCTAGCTTATTTCTTACTGGTTTCTTTACATACATTATTTCGGTCGTATCCTTAAATGGATTTTTCTTTACATTAGTATTACTATCTTTCAATCTTCTTTTGCTATCTTTTTCCATCCAAGGTTTTATATTTCCTACAGCCCAAACGCCTTTGTAAGGCACTCTTGATTGTTGAAAATTTTCAACATCTTTTAATTCATACCGATCGTTGTCCAACACTTTTGTTATTTGATAAGGGCCCTTGAATTTTGGTACCAGTTTTCTTGATACTCCTGCAGTAGAGTCAAAGTTCTTTATCATTACGTATTCTTCTACTTTGTACTCACGTGCCACTCTTCGCTTACTATCTGTATACTTCTTGTTATAAGACTGGACTCTTTTTTGGTGCTCTTCGGCTGTTTTTCTTATCTTTGGTAAGTTTCTATCTTTTGCTTTGCCTCTCAGTTCTATTAAGTTTTCTTTCAGCTCGTCTATTACCTTGCCCTTCTGCTGAACCCCAAAGAGCATTTTACTAGGATGCTGCTGTATGCTTCTTTGTTGAGTATTATTTAAAGCATATTCGACGGTTTCGATAACCACATCCCAATGCAATCCTCTTTCTGGCTCCACTAACTTGGCTATCATTGGACCGAGACTCCTGTTCACTCTTTCGACCTGTCCGTTTGCTTGAGGAGAAGCCGTTGCAGGATCTTTATATGTCTTGCATCATTTGCTTCCAGGAATTCCTTAAAGTCATTTGATGTAAAAACAACTAGCCCTATCGGATACAATCGTTGTTGGCCGACTATAGGCCCTAAAGTAGTCCTTTAGACAGCCAATTACTTCTTTCGTATTAGTAGTTTTTGTGGCGTAGAGACGCACAAACTTAGTAAAGGCATCTATGACGACCAATATGTGTTTTTTCGATCTTCCGGTATCCACAGGACCATAATGGTCTATGTGAACGATTTCAAACGGTAAGCTTCCTTTCGGTATATTATGAAGTAAGCCTTCCTCTTTTCCATTCTTATCTGAGTATGCAATACATTTTAAACAATTTCTTATGTGCACTGTTGCTTTTGCCTTGATGTTCGAAAACCAGTAGCTTTTAGAAATTATTTCTGTCATCTTGTCGATTCCTATATGTCCCATCTCGTTGTGGTACTTATAAAGAACATGTTCTTCCATGTCTTCCGGAACACAAAACGCTATTGACTTATCACTCTTTTTTCTATAAACTACTCCGTTTCGCATCTCGTAGTGCTTATGTTCTGATTTCTCTAAAAGAGCTTTGATGGATTTCAATCTTTTATCCTGTGCTTGGCAAATTATTAAGTTTTCTTCAAACGTATTGGTATCGATCGTTAACACATTCGTACACCTGCTTAGTGCATCGGCATGCTTCATGCGGATACCTGCTCGATGCTCTAATACATAGTCGTAGTTTTGCAACTCAAGTGCCCATCTTGCAATTCTAGGGTTCATGTCTTTTTTGTTCAGAGTCATTGTGAGTGAGTTGCAATCCGTGACTATCTTGAACTGTTTCCCGAAGAGGTATATTCGAAATCTTTGAAGGGCATAAATAATTGCCAATGTTTCCAGCTCGAAACTATGATACCTCGACTCGGTATCAGTAGTTCTTTTGGAAAAGTAGAAAATAGGATGCAACTTTCCATCTCGCTTTTCTCTGCATTAAAATTGCTCCGAAGCCTAGAGAGCTTGCGTCGCAGTGCAATTCTGTAGGATCGTTTTGACTGTACAAAGCAAGAACTGGATCCGCCAGCAATTTACTCTTCAATGTTTCGAAACTCTTTAACTGCTCTTCTCCGAATTCAAATTTTCGATCCCTTTTTGTCAAATCATATAAGGGTTTGGCTATCGTTGAGAAATTTTTTACAAATCTTCGAAAATAAGAACATAAGCCCAGAAAGCTTTCGACTTCATGAACCTTTTGTGGTAGGGGAATTCTCTTACTCCTTGCAACCCTTTATCATCTGCCCGTATACCCTCGCCACTTATTATATATCCCAAATATTTAACGACGGACTGAAAAAACTCACACTTATCCAGTCTTAGCTCGAGCTTGTTTTCCACCAGTCTTTGAAATACTTCCGATAAAATATCAAAATGCTCTTCAATATTGTCAGTTGCAATCATTATGTCGTCAAGGTAAATAACAACCTTATCTAATCTTATCAGGTCCGCAAATACTTTATTGACAAATCGCTGAAAAACGGAAGGTGCATTCGTTAAGCCAAAAGGCATTCTCAAAAACTCGTACTGTCCTAATGGAGTTGTGAAAGAAGTGTATTTAACGGAATCCTCGGCATAAACACATGAAAATATCCATTCTTCAAGTCGAGCTCGTCAAAAACCTCTTGTTTGCCAATTTGTCAATCAAGTCGTCTATCAGTGGAATGGGGTAATTATCTTTCATTGTGTTCTTATTTAGTGGTCTATAATCGACACACATCCTTGTCTCTCCTGTTTTCTTTCCTACCAAGACAACTCCCGAAGCGTATTCTGAATCGCTTGCTTATAAATCCTTTTTCCAAAAGTTCATCAATTATTTTCTGCACCGTATTTTTCTCACTGTATGATAAGCGTCTAGGAGGACAGTTAAAGGGCTTATCGTTTTTCAGGTTCAATTTCATTTCACATCTTATAGCCGGTATTTCTGGACGCTTGGGCTTTACGTATTTTTCTTGAAAAAAGTTTATCAAATCTTAATTTAACCTGATGGCTAACGTTATCATCGATATTGTAATTATATTTTTCAGGATTTGTTAGATCGATCTTAAATATGTCATTTTCTTCTTGCATATCAGTATGTTTTTCGTTTAAGGTAATGTTATTTTGTCTAAGTTCGATTTTACCTGCCCCGAGAAAATCTCTACCCAGTATTACATTGTAACTCATTGTATCTTCAGCCACGATCAGTAATGTAAAATCTATTTTTCGCCATTAATAAAACATATCATTGAATTTGGCCAAACACCTTTAATGTGCTTTTATTATACCAACATAAGAATTATTTTCGCAAATTTCATATTTAGTATCTTTTGGTAATGCTGACTGCTTCACAAAACTGATCGGGCTCCCCGTATCGATTAGGCATCCTAAAGAAATCGAATTATTAGAACAATCGCTTATAAAAATCTTAAAGAATCTTACATATTCATTGCCCTGCTTAGGGCGGTGGTGTTTACGGGTCATCTCCTTTCTTTCTGGACAATCTTTAACTTGATGCTCGATGCCTCCCCCATGGCAGGCTCCATACTCACGTTTGGATTTTTGACACTGCGCAGCCATGTGCCCAATTGAGTTACAGTTGTAACAGCGCACAATGTGTCTTCCAGTGGCACCCAAACTGTTATCTCGATCATGTGGATTACGCACCATGGTGTGTGCAGGAGAACGCACACGCTGACGGCCGGATTGGCGCGCCGGAGAGCGCACAGCTCGACGCATTGGAGAACGTGTTGCCTGGCGTTGAGTGTGCCCAGTTGCACGCGTTGGCACCGAATGGCGCGTCGAGGTGCGCACAATAGAGCGCGCTGTACTGCGAACATCGTCTGGCCTCAAGCGAACATTAGAAAAGGCACCCAGAAGTTGCTCTTTAGATGTCCAGCCGTGAATGTTTACCTGAAGGCGCAGTTGAGGATCAGGGATGCCATCGATTATACACTCCAGAATCTCTTCCTCGTCGATTTGGAATCCCTTAGTGAGCGATATCTTGACACTCACATAGTCAGCAAAACTCTCGTTGGTATGCCATTTACGTAGCTCGAACTTTTCACGCAGCTTTGTCTTTTTCTCCTTTGGGCTGAATTCCACTTGCAGTTGTTGGAGCAGCATGTCCACAGATAATTTTAGCCGCTCTGGACTGGCATGAACCCACAGATGTGCTTTTCCTTTCAGCTTACACAGCAGCAGAACTCGCATTAAATTTTCGCCAAAACCAAAAACAGAGGAAACGTTTCTTAGTTCTTTGATCCAGTTGTCTGGTGGTTCGTTTCCGTCGTATTCAACCGTGGCCTCAGCAATTGCGTTCAAAAAATATTTCTCGCCCATTGAACAATCACTCTTTTGTTGTTGTTTTAACTTTTCATTCTCTTTCTGCAGCTGCACAACCATTTGACTTAAGGTGGCAACTCTGTCAACATTTTCGCCGTCTACTTCTTCCTCGCTGCCATCATTGTTGCCGTCGCACTCACTCTCGTCTGTTTCACCATTCTTGCCGCCAGTGGCCGCATCATTGTTGTTGCTTGTCTTTTTGTTTGGCGCCCCTATGTCGGCGCGCTGCATTTGTCGAAAATTGTTTGCTGACGCTTCGCTTTCGTTGGTATCTTCTGCGATTTCTTCTGGAATTTTCTCCAGCTGGACCAGCGATTGTATATCTGGACAAGATCCCCTTTCCTGGGTGGGCACGCTGTTGATGCGCATTGCAAGTTGCGCCTTTGTGCCACTTGTCTGCAGACCCAATTCACGAGCCCAATTTCGCAATGCAGACGCACTGTACACTTTAATGTCAATTTCGTCACTCATTTTAATTGTTTGTTGTTTTTTTGTTTAAATTTATGGACGCACCGAGTGGTCAGAAAATTTAAAATTTTGTTGGCTTGGGCGATCCCACTTCTGAATTGTGGTAACCCAAAAGAAGACACAGGGACACGTCCGCATCAAACGCCGATCACTTTATTACTATCCATAAAAGGGTTGATGCTATTGCACAATCGGAGAGCGAGAGAGCCGAATGCGCGAGAGCGCCTTCGGCCTCACACATACATTTACATATTAGAGTTAGAGCTATTTACAGTTGCTTAAGACTAGAGTTGTATATACAGGGTGCTTACATGCTACTACACTACAAAAAAAAAAAAAAAAAAAAAAAAAAAAAAAAAAAAAAAAAAAAAAAAAAAAAAAAAAAAAAAAAGAAGTCAATCAGGTGAAAAATAATGTTTTCCATGCTGGAAATTTTCCGGGAATTTCCATAGGGCGGATTTTCAAACATTGATAATCACATTTTAAAATTATTTCGTATTCTACATACAATCCAGGTTTCAAGCCTGCACAACTAAACGAAGGTCTATGCCAAATCTCAAACCTGTAGGATAAGCCGTTTAGGCTGGGCGTTGATAACATGTCAGTCGGGCGTACAGATTTATATAAGGCTGTCAAAAAAGTCTTGCGGTATTTTTATTGAATTTTCAATTGTTCATAAAATTGGTTATAATAATGCGATTTAAGTAGTCAAATATGCGCCGTTTTGTTTGATGACGAGTTCCCAACGAGATGCCAACTTCATAATGCCCCTCTTATAGAAGCTCGCTTCCCTATTGGCAAAAACTCGAGAGCCAATTTTCACAGGACTCTCTTGTGGCCAACTTCCGACTACCAAGCTCGTTCGCCATGGACAGAAATAGGTGGTAATCACTTGGTGCGAGATCCGGACTATACGGTGGATGCAAAAGAACCTCCCATCCGAGCTCCCGGAGCTTCTGGCGCGTCACCAAAGATGTGTGTGGCCTGGCGTTGTCCTGATGGAAGACAATTCGGCCTCTGTTGATCAAAGATGGCCTCTTCTGCATGAGTGCTGCATTCAAGCGGTCCAGTTGTTGGCAGTACAGGTCCGAATTGAGCGTTTGGCCATAGGGGAGCAGCTCATGCCAATCCCACCAAACACACAGAAGAACCTTCCTAGCCGTCAATCCAGGCTTGGCCACCGTCTGGGCAGCTTCACCGCTTTTCGACCACGACCGTTTGCGCTTCACGTTGTCGTAAGTGACCCACTTTTCATCGCCAGTCACCATCCGCTTCAAAAACGGGTCGATTTTGTTGCGATTCAGAAGCGATTCGCATGCATCCATACGCGCAAAAATGTTTTTTTTTGCGTCAAGTCGTGGGCACCCATACATCGAGCTTCTTTTTGAATCCAAGCTTCTTCAAATGGTTTATAACGGTTTGATGACTCATGGCCAGGCTCTTGTGGTTGTTCGGGTGTTACTATGGCGGTCTCTTTCGATCAATTCAGCGATTTTATCGCAATTTTCGACGACAGGCCTTCCGGACCGTGGCGCATCTTCGATCACCTCTGCACCAGAACGAAAACGTTGAAACCATCGTTGTGCGGTGGAAATGGAAACTGTATCGGGTCCATAAACTGCACAAATTTTATTGGCAGCATGAGATGCATTTTTGCCTTTATCGTATTATGCCTGTAAAAAATACCGTTTTTTTTCTTTATTTTGCTCCATGTTTGCGACGCTATAACTCACGAACGACTAAAAACAAACAACAATAAATCAAACACGTGTTAGCGGGTAAAAGTTCCAAAAAAGCTCTAGCGTGAACCGATGCGACGAATACAACTAGAACTACGCGCTTGCAAAGACAAGCTTGCGGAAATACCGTAAGACTTTTTTGACAACCTTATATATAAAGATTAATTTCTTTCTTAATTTATCATGAATTAAGTTCTATTTTCTTTCTTTCATTATTTTCAATTCCCTGGATAATATGGAAATATAATTTTTAGCTTTTGTAGTTGTTAATTTGTTGTTCATTTATTCAAAAGCAATTTTTTTCGATAATACTATCGATAGTAGTGAAATACTAATAATGTGGCTAAAATACCACAACACTTACAAACACACACAGTCACTGATAGACATTGGGGTTTCATAAATTCAGTTCTCCACAATTCGATTGATCTTCGAAAATCAATCTAAGTATTGTGGCCTTCAGGAAATAAAATAATAATGTCAAATGGAACAAATCAATCTTTTACTTAGATTGGTCACAAATAATAACCATTTCGAATTGCTTTGGGTATATAAGATGGAAACTTTGCTTTAATTTGACAATCATGAATTGGATCACCAAAGCTGTAAGTAGTACGATAACATGGAAGATAAAATATAACTCATTATCCTTATTTAGCTTGTGGGACTTGCAATGCTGATGTTGCTAATTGGAGAGCAAGCTGTGGCAAATGGTGAAGCACGACCGCCACGAACCACGCCTCCGCCAATAACCACCAAAAAGCCAAGTGGACGCTAATGAAGTTGATTACATTACAACATCCAAAGTGCGTTTAGTGCATAGAGGCACAAATGCTTTGTAAATAGATCTGCAATAAGTTTATGTTGATAGAGGAAGTAATAAAGCCCTTTTCCATATTCCAATATAATATGCAATACTCGTAAAGAGACTCTAAGATGTCTGTGCCAAAGTTTTTACACATTTTTGACCCTATAAAGTGTATATATTGTTGATCAGCATCAACAGTTGAGTCGATAAAGTAATGTATGAAAGAAACAGATCTCAGAGATGGTAAGATATACAGGTTTCACATAAATGAGACATAAACTTTTTTTATTTTAAGGCAGATCAAGTTTATTTTAAATTTTTGCCACAAAAACGTCATATCTCCCACAGTTTTGTAGATAGAGATTCTGTACCTTCTATAGATATTTAAGAAGCAAATTTAAAGATCGGATAAGCGATACTCAAGTTATGAGCAAAAAGAAGACGAGTAAACCTGTCCTCCGTTATTCTGTTGAGTCACTGTCAAGTCAACGTTCAGGCACTGTTAAGACACTGTTCAGTCACTGTTCAGTCACTGTTCAGTCACTATTCAATCGCATTTCAGTCACTGTTTAGTCACTGTTCAGTACGAGTCACTGTTCAGTCACTGTTCATTCACTGTTCAGTCACTGTTTATTCAACGTTAAGGCACTGTGGAGTCACTGTTTAGACACTGTCAAGTCACTGCTAAGTCGCTGTCAAGTCACTGTTCAGTCACTGTTGATTCACAGTCAGCTCACTTTTTTGGCAATGTCAAGTCAGTGTTTAGTCACTGTCAAGTCACTTACAAATCACTGTTAAGTCTCAGTCTGTTCGTCCCTGTTCAGTCACTGTTCGCTCACTGTTCAGTCACCGTTTAGTCACTGTTTAGTCATTGTTCAGTCACTGTTCAGGCACTGTTTAGACAATGTTCAGTCACTGTTTCGTCACTGTTCAGTCACTGTAGCAAGCACTGTTCAGTCACTGTTTAGTTACTGTTCACTGTTCAGTCACTGTTTATCACTGTATCAGTCACTGTTTAGTCACTGTTCAGTCACTGTTGAGTCACTGTTTAGTCACTGTTCAGTCACTGTTCAGTCACTGTTCAGTCACTGTTCAGTCACTGTTTAGTCACTGTTTAGTCACTGTTCAGTCACTGTTCCCAAACGATTATGGTAGCTGTGGCATGGAGTGGGAGCCGTTACAAGTGAAAGAAGATCGCTGATGATTTGGTACAGATACCTAGCCCCCGTTGTGGTGTGTTGTGTTTCCTGCTTTTTGGAGTTATGTGCAAGCATAACGAGACCTCGAGCCAGCTTAAGATTGTAGGTTTGAAATGTAAGAAAAATTACACCAACGACTTTGAAAACCTCATAATTTTGCTTGGAGTTCTTGATCTGTGGCGTAAATATTGTCTAATGTGGCTAAAATACCACAACACTTACATACACTTAGTCACTGATAGACATGGGGGCGTTCATATATTCAGTTCTCCACAATCTTCTCAGGTGTCCATTCGATTGATCTTCGAAAATCAATCTAAGTGTTTTGGCTTTCAGGAAATAAAATAATAATGTCAAATAGAACAAATCAAACTTTTTATTTGATTGGTCACATTTAATAACCATTTCAAATTGCTTTGGGTATATAAAGTGGAAGCTTTGCTTTAACTTGACAATCATGAATTGGATCACCAAAGCTGTAAGTTGTACAATAACTTGGAAGATCAAATAAAACTCATTATCCTTATTTAGCTTGTGGGACTTGCAATGCTGATGTTGCTAATTGGAGAGCAACCTGTGGAAAGCCGTGATCCGACAAAACCCCCACCTCCTCCACCAACAAGAACATGGCCATCAAAAGGACGCTAAGGACCATTTTTGTGTGCTACCGCAAGGGAGTGATAACTTGGTGTCCACCATTAAAAAAAGTACCTGATCTGATGAAAGACGTTTAAAACTATCTCTGCGTAATCTGTCTGACCGAAGACCGCACAGTCTTCTCTGTAGCTGCAATCAATTGATTTTCATTAATTTTTAACAGCAGATCTTTACCTTTTCTTTGATGTGTTTTTGGGCAACATTCAGAAAATTTTTCTTAGCTCTTCTTCATAATTTAAAACCCTTGTGGCTATTTCCGATCCCGACCATTTGACAGTTCACATATGTAAATCCCTGGGTGAATACAAAAATACTGTCCAAATAATTTTTGGGGGGGGGTTTTTGGAAAAATCGGGGAATAGCTAGTTTTTGGTTCTGAAAAAGTACCTTTAGAAAAATGTGTATATCTTCAGTATCGATTCATTCATTTTGAAATGGTAATGCTTTCTTTGGAAGGTAATTGAACGCCTATAATTCATTCATACACCACTTCTAATCCGGTGCTTGCATTTGGGGTTATAAAGGCTTTTTTACATTAAATTTATGAATTTTTAAAAAAAGATAGATTTTAAGTGCGATTTTTACACGAAAAAATTGTGAAAATTTATTTTATTACTGGTCACTAAAGATTTATCTATTAAAAATACAACGCCATAAATCATTCAAATCCGTCCAAGATTCTAGAAGTTATTGGCGATTAAGTAAAAAATGGAAGGTTTTAAGTTCATGCAATTGATTAAGTTTGATTGCTTTTGTGTTAGTCAGGTGGGCATAGTTAACATTCAAATTATTCTATTTAAGGGCTACTATGACCTGCCAAAGATTTTTTGTGATTGACTTCGGTTGAAAATAAGTCCAAGACGTCAAATTGAATGCAAAAATTATACTAATAAATGGAGAACGCTTGCGGGCGTTACATATAAAATTACTCCGCTAACAATTTCAACGACATTTACATAAATTATACGAGCTTTATCACCGGCCGAAGATACATTTTCTCTATTTTTGCTCACATATTTCTTATTAATTCATTTTTGACTCTTGCACTAATTTTTCAACCTAAGTCAATCACAAAAAAATCTTAGCTAGGTACAAAATAAATTTGGCCGTTGATAGTAGCGCTTAATTAGCATGGTTTGAAGTATATCTATGCCTCCTACGACGAACAGTAAAACATTTAAACCAAGTCAATTTGCATGAACTTGAAACGTTCCATTTTTTCTAAAATGCAAATAACTTCTATATTCTTGAACGGATTTGAATGAATTATGTGGCGTTGTATTTTAATAGATAAATCTTTAGTGACCACTAATAAAATAAATTTTAAACAATTTTTTCGTGGTGAAAATCGGACTTAAAATCTAGATTTTTTTAAAATTCATTAATTTAATGCAATATTGCCGATAAAAGCCTTTATAACGCCCGAATCAACGCGCCTTAAGAAGTGGTGTATGAATGAATGATAGGGCATTCAATGCCGTTTTCAGAAAACATTACCATTTCATAATGAATGAATCGATACTGAAGATATACATTATCAAAGGGTACTTTTTTTCAGAATCAAAAATCTAGCTTTTCCGCGAGGTCTAATAACGGCCCCACTAAAAATTCGTGACATGGATTTTTGGACTCAGCGGGGACTTACGCAAATTGCTGCAAACGTTCGGGGATCACAAAATTTTTTATTTTGTAAACTAGTGTAATCGTCGCCTAATAATTTTTCCCCGAGAAGCCCACTTGCATGTATTCATCTTTTTTGTGTTATTTCCTCTAGATTTAGTTCATCTCAACTCAAATTAATTGCACATTTATTTAAGTGCAACGTCAACTTTTTTATGATCAATTTACAAGTGAGAAAGTCGGTCAAGCCCGACTATAACATACTCTGTACCCGGTGTATATGCTGAATGCGTCGCTGCCACTGTGTTCAACCCTAAGTTTTTCTCTCTCTCTCTCTCTCTCTCTTTGCTGCATGCAATGCGGTGTTGTTTGCGTGTGCGTGGGAGGCGTCTTTATTACACTTTTTTTCTCATAACTTGAGAACCGCTCATCCGATCTTTATCATTTTTTCGGCAAATAGATAGATATTACTAATGACTAACTATCTCTAGAAGGTACGAATCATCTATCTACAAAACTGTGGGAGATATGACGTTTTTTCGAAATTGCGGGGGCGGGAGGGGGCGTGGCAAAAATTGAAAATAAACTTGATCTGCCTGCAAGTATAAGAAGCATTTGTCCCATACATGTCAAAACTCTATCTCTTACCATTTCTGAGATCTGTTTGTTCATACGGACGGACAGACGGACAGACGAACATGGCTATATCGACTCGGCTGTTGATGCTGATCAAGAATATATACTTTATAGAGGGTCGGAAATTATTATTCCTTCTCCCTGTTACTATACTCTTTGGAAATAAACTTATTATACTAGTGTACCTTCGGTACCTCCATGTGGTGAGACCGCTATATATAGTCATCCGATTTGGATCAGACTTGACAGAATTATGTGTTAGCATATCGTATTGATCAGTAACGAGTTTGGGAGCGATAGCATTAAAAAACAAAAAAGTTTTTCATACTAAAACTTTTTTTCAGATCTATTTTTTGTATGGCAGCTATACTATATAGTTTCCCGAATTGCATAAAACTTGCTGAAATTATGTGGAAAACATAAAAAAAATTATAAATACGAGGTTTGGTAGCGATAGCATTGAAAACAAAAAAGTTTTTCTCACTAAAACTACTTTTTCAACTGATCGTTCCTATGGCAGCTGTATGCTACAGTCGTCCGATCCGGCCGGTTCCGACAAATGTGCAGCGTATTTGTACCAAAAGACTTAGTGCAAAGTGTGGTTAAGAAAGCTTTAAGACTGACGGAGGAGATAGCATAGAAATAGACGGACAGACGGACGGACGGACGGACAGACGGACGGACGGACGGACGGACGGACGGATAGACGGACATGGCTATATCAACTCAGCTCGTCACGCTGATCAAGAATATATATACTTTATGTGGTCGGAGATGCTCCCTTCTATGCGGAAAATTTCAATATACCCTCTCCAAGGCACAGAGGCCGGAATGTCCAAAATTTTGGCATAAACTAGACCAACCCAGTTAGAGGGCTGAAACTTGGAACATTTAATAGTAATGGCATAAATAAGAAATGAGCAAAATTTTGGACCGGTCCGATCACGCCCACTAGTACCGCCCATACAACTCTGTTCCTATGAGCGCACAGATCTCAGAGATGGTAATAGATAGAGGTTTGACATGTACGGGACATAGTCTTCTTATACTCACCGGCAGATTAAATTTACTTTCAATTTTTGCCACGCCCCCTCCCGCCCCCGCAATTTTGAAAAAACGTTATATCTCCCACAATTTTGAAGATATATGATTCGAACCTTTTAGACATATTTAGTAATCAACATTACTTATCAATCTGCCAAAGGAAAGGTAAAGATCGGACAATCGATAGTAAAGTTATAAGAAAAAGAAATTTCAATGTCGCAGCGCTGCAGCTCCGTTGCGTTCTGGTGTTGCTGCAGCAGCAAAATTTACTCTAGGCATTCTCCGTCGCAGGTACAGAGTATCTTAAAGTCGGGATTCGTCGATTTTATTAATATTTTTTTTTGCAAATTATGCAAAAAATAATAAAATACACTGTTCCCGTCTGCAACAATATCAAATATTTCGAAAACGAGCAAAAACGAGCAAAATGTATTAATTACATCATTAATTAAGTCATATACATTTTAATGGACACAATTGCATCTTTAGTTGCGAGAAGCAACAAGGAGCTGCCCACTTTTACTCCACGGAACAAGGGACATTTAGTTTAGATTCGCCTAAAAAATAACACAGCAACCTCACATAAAAACAAAAGGCACAAAATAAAAAGCACCCAATTTTCTTGTAATTTACATGCCATTTGCAACATTTTGGCATTTCAAAACATTAATTGCTCTATACATTTATAGCTGTTTTTAATTTTGAAAGAACAGGTACTATGGGCGATTATCCAAAATTTGTGGCATAAACTCTAAAAATAAAGCTAGGCCCTTGAAATTTTGTGTAAATGTGTCTTATATTAAACTAGAATTTCGAAAAAAAAATGTCGTCAATTACAACTACCTGAAATGGTATGGACAAAACGTTGCATTTTTATAAAAATCGAACTTTTTGATGTGCAATTTGGCTCATTTGACAATTCGGAACATTGGTACTTATGTGTATTACCCACGCTTTCTGCCACTTGCCCCTTTCCAACCGCAAATTAGTCTGTAAGGCAAGTTCGGAGACCAATTTTCTCGGTGCTCTTACGATTTAAGCCATATCTCACTTCTTAATTGTCAGATAGAGTAAAGCAAGATAAAAATCGAAAGGCAATTGAACTGCCAGTAATCGCGTAAAATATTGTTTTTAAATCGGCTTAGTAGTTTGAATACAATAACCAAAAATATTTTAAAAAATTTAATTGTTTGCTCGAAAATGCGAGAAATTTCATTTTTGAACGCCCGAAAAAAAATATAAAAAAAATCAAAAAAACTATTCTTAGTTTTTCTACTAATGAATCGCACTTCTACGAAGAAAACCAGATAACGATTATCAAAATCTATGAACAAACACAGGAGCTGTGAGCAATTTAGTGCAAAAAAATGTGGTATTTTCGTGATTATTCAAAAATAAATTTCCGTTTGCTTCGACTTTTGTTCGGTTCTTGATTATAATTTTTGCTCTGGTTTTTCGCTAACTTCATAAAGTGACCAAAAGACGAAGAAAAATACAAGTTTATTTTTTGTGAACACACAAAATACTCAAATTTGAATGTTATTTCCTCTACTAAATTTGATCCATATACGGTACGTGTTGCACGATTTTCCTCTCCAATACCTTATAGTCTTTGTAAAAGTGCGACGCTTAAGTAGAAAAAATAAAAAAATTTTTTTTGGATTTTTTTATATTTTTTCTAGGCGTTTAAAAATGAAATATTTTGCATTTTTGAGCAAAAAATTAAATTTTTTGAAATATATTTGGTCGTTAAATTAAAACTACCAAACCGATTTTAAAACAATGTTTGACGCGATCGTTGGCAGCTGAATTACCTTTCGATTCATATCTGGCTTGACTAAATCTGACAATTATGAAGTGAGATATGGCCTAAAATGTAAGAGCACCTACCGAAAAAGTGAAAAATATTTCAAAAACGGAGCCGTAAAAAAATTTTTGAAATTGATTTTTGAAAACACCATTCCAAACTACACTACAAAAATATTTCAGTTGAAATGGGTCATTTATTTTTTTTATTTTTGTAAACTAGTGATATCAATCAGAGTTTCTTCCGAAAACTCATATGTCACTAAAAATGCATATTATTCGATAAAGGGCAAAAATGGGCAAAAAAGATTAATAACACTTTATACCAGGGGCTTTAACAAATAACTTGACATTTTTAGTTGCATGCGCCTACATGCGCCGCAAAAGTTTTACTCCACAGAACACAATTACATTTGTTATTTTTCTGCAAAAAACAGAATGAACAATACAACAGACAACAACAATAAAACACAGAATTCGATTCTTATCACAGCAGATATCAATTTTACATACCGTGAGCTTCGTTTTCCATATTAAACTTGAATTTTTTGTTGAAGCTTTGCCTATTTATTTACTTTGCAAATACAATGACCTTTTTACGCCAATTTTCACAAGCACGTGTTTTGATAAATCAGCTGACTTCGGAGAGCTGCCACAGGAGAAGAGGTGCCACCCGGCCGAAAAAAAAATATTTTTTAATCTAATTGAAGTATTCACTTTCAATAATTAGAGTCACTTTTTAAAATTAATACCATCGATTTTTTGACTTTATGCCAGAAAAATCGTCATTTCGCCCAAAGTGCCACCGAAATTAAGTGAGAAGTCAAAATCAAAATCACTTTCAAGGTGCACATGATCAATGGAAGGGGGCGGAAAAATGGGTGAAAGTTTGGTATAGTTGGAAGGTGTGAATTTATTAGAATCAGGGCAGAAAACTAGGGCAGTATTTGGCCAATACCTTTCTGGGCCACTTTACATATTCACGTTATGTGCTGCCTCTAAGGAAAAATCACATGAAGTTAGGTGGTCTTAATGGTAAAGCGTCAGTGGAAAGCATAGGAAAATAACTGTGTTTGTTTGTATGTCTCTTCCTTTCTGATGCATCGTAGTTCTAAATGGATTAGGGATGTCGAAATATCGATATCGAATACTTGTTGAATATATTTTTGGTGTGTATATTATAAGATTCGGCCACAAAAAAGGAGATTTTCGAAGGCATTCTCTTGGATATTACTAGTATTACTGACATTACTAATATCCAAGAGAGGATGCCTGTCTAGGGAACCTTCATTTTCGTCCAAACAAATTAAAACCTTCAATTCATAAAAATATCGTCAAAAGTTATTCGATATCGATATTTTGACAACCTTAAAATGTGGAGTGTAGCTTATGTTTTGATCTGGCGAAACCTGTGGTTTGCGTCTAGGGTTGTCGAAATATCGATAATGAAAACATTTTCACAATATTATTATGAATACTCTATTTTGGTTTTTGGACAAAATTGAAGGTTTCTTAAAGGGCATTCTCTTGGATATTGTTGTGTCGAAGTATTATTATATAATATCAAGAGAATGCCTTCAGAAAAACCCCCATTTTTTTATTTGAAACTAACAAAAATGCAACCAAAAATTTATTCAACAAGTATTTAGTATCGATATTTCGACATCCCTATTTGCGTCTATGCTAAGATGAGCTTTTA
>JAEIFU010003346.1:0-29783 GCA_018904235.1 Lordiphosa stackelbergi | reverse complement strand
TCACAGTTGTCTCATATCTAATCTAAAGTCACTTAATCCATCACTCTCACCTGGATCAGACAATGTCCCTAGCTGCGTCCTTAAAAATTGTGCTGGACTTGTGATTTCCCCTATTATGGAAGGAATCATTTTATTTTTCAAATCAATAAAAAACTGTCGCTCGGATATAAACAATTATGAGGAGTCTATAAGATTTTGCTATATCTTAATTATTAGACATATAATTACTTCCTAATAACAACATTTCTGCCAACCCATTCTTAGCACATCCCAGCACGGCTTTATTCGTACGAGATCGGTTTCCACTAACTTACTCGAATTCTCTTTAGTAGTAAATCATGGATTTTTCATCGTAACAAATGATGTCGTCTTACACGGACTTTAGTTAAGCCTTTTTTTAGTTAATCATAATTTACTTCATATTATTATGTTTAATAGGTCTCCCATCTAACTTTTCCCGTTGGGTCAGATCATACCTCCCAATCGGTCCCAACGTGTGCTTTTTAAGTCTGCTGTATCTCAAATCGTTGAAGTTTCTTCTGGGTCCCACAGGCGTATCTCGGTCCATTGTTATTCAACCTATTCATTAATGACATCCCGCAAGTTCTTTCCCATTCAATAGCACTTATGTACGCTGATGATCTTAAGCTATGTGCGTCATTTGACGATCCAGTTTCTCCACTTCTATTACAAAGTGACTTAAATGCTCTGAGTGCTTGGTGCCGCCTGAATCGTCTTCCCCTTATATGTAAGTGTATTATGCCTTTTCACAGAACTAAGTCGTATTTCTTCGAGTACACCATTCATGGTGAACCGTTAGATCGCATATTCAAGGTCGATGATTTGGGCATATTATTTGAGCCCAGTTTGAGCTTTAGTAGTTACATCATCTGTGATTTGCAACAAGGCTAAAGCCCCTTGGATTTATTAAGAGATGGTCCAAAGAATTCGAACTTACACCACCAAACTCCTTTACACCTCACTGGTGAGACCAAATCTGGAATATTGTTCTTGCTCTCTGGTCCCCGCATTACCAACAGTACCAAGATCAAATTGAATCAGTTCAGAAACAGTTTTTGATTTTTGCCCTCCGTGGCTTAAACTGGGACACCACCATCCACCTACCGCCCTATGAACAGAGATTGCGCCTAAAAGACCTCCCATCACTTAAATCCAGAAGAATCTGCCATGCGGTAGTTTTTCATCTAAAAGCTTCTGCCCGGTGAGAATTGACTCAATTGCTCTCCTAAGCCTAATTAATTTGATCTCAAATTCCTCTTCACCCACACCGACGCCACCCGCCAGTTCCTCTGTGACGCCTCTGGGTCTGCCCGGGTCGGCGGCAGCAGCAGCAGCAGTTGCGGCAGCTGCTGCCGCCAGTTCGGCGGGGGCCAGTTCCTATTTGCATAGCAACCACAAGCCCATCACTGGCATCCCATGTGTGGCGGCCGCTTCTCGATATACCGCACCCGTGCACATTGATGTGGGCGGCAGCATCTACACCAGCTCGCTGGAAACACTCACCAAGTATCCGGAATCGAAGCTGGCCAAGCTCTTCAATGGCCAGATACCCATTGTGCTGGACTCACTGAAGCAGCACTATTTCATTGATCGCGATGGCGCCATGTTCCGTCACATTCTGAACTTTATGAGAAACTCAAGACTTCTGATTGCCGAAGATTTTCCCGACCTGGAGCTGCTGCTGGAGGAGGCGCGCTACTACGAGGTGGAGCGTAAGTAATTGCTGGTCTCTCCATTTCTCTGTGGCTAATTTGTGCCCCCTTTCAGCCATGATTAAGCAGCTGGAGAGTATGCGCAAGGATCGTGTACGCAATGGCAACTATTTGGTGGCGCCACCCACTCCACCAGCGCGTCATATTAAGACCAGCCCGCGGACCAGCGCCTCGACCGAGTGCAATTACGAGGTTGTGGCTCTGCACATCTCACCGGACCTGGGCGAACGCATCATGCTGTCGGCGGAACGCTCCCTGCTCGACGAGCTCTTCCCGGAGGCCAGCCAGGCAACGCAATCGAGTCGCAGCGGTGTGTCCTGGAACCAGGGCGATTGGGGGCAAATCATACGCTTCCCCTTGAACGGCTACTGCAAGCTGAATTCGGTGCAGGTGCTGACGCGGCTGCTCAACGCCGGCTTCACCATCGAGGCGAGTGTGGGGGGACAGCAGTTCTCCGAGTATCTGCTGGCGCGTCGTGTTCCAATGTGATAGGCTGGTCCTGCTCCCGCTCCCAAGAGTGCTGTCTTTTTCGCATCCAAATGTTATTTAATGTTAAACAATTAAGTTTCGCGCGCGCATTTTATGTTTAAGTCATTCCATTAGGTGGAGCCCAGCACTGATTTTGTTTATGTCCTAAGTTGGTCCTAAGTTTGTTTAATTAAATCGGATTAGCATACATGTACTAGTTTTGTAGAGCCCAATTGATGTAACAATTGAATGAACTACTTTTTATGAATGTAAACTATGGCATCACTTTTCCAATATATAACTAAATAGTCTACACCCATACAACAAATACAAAATACCATAAATAATGCAACTATTGATATTCAACAAAAACAAAAACAAAACAAAAAAAAAACAAAACCAGTTTGCGCCCCACGCCCACTATAGAAAATCGAATTCCAATTGTCTTAATTGAATATTTAAATAAAGTAAATACAAAAGGTAACGGCTGGGATTACTGCTTGCTGGGTGTGGTGTGACAGAAGCTAACTGATGTGAGACTCCAGCGGAAGCTTTGTACGGACAAGCCTAAAAGTAGGCAGCACTTTTGATTGTGCCAGGCGGGGCCATTTCGCTGTTTATTGGGCGCCCTAAAAGCATGCTATACTATAGGCAGTGTATCGATAGGCAGTGTGATCGATCGACAACAGGTGTATCGATACGACTGGCGGCCATTTTGCAGTTAGTTGGCGTCATCTGGAGCAAAAAAAAAATGGCATATTCAGGCAGTGGCCCCGGCCCCCAGCAAGGACTGTGGCACCATACGGGGCGCCGCAGTATGGATCACCGGCACCCTACGCACCAGCTCCAGCCTACTCACCAGCTCCAGCCTACTCACAACCGCCATCCTACGCACCAACGCCACCGCCACCCGGGGTGGCACAATATCTGATGCCGCCAACACCATCGCCACCGCCACAGCCACAGCCACAATATGTACCCAATGGTGCGGTCCAGCCGGCTGGGCAGTGGGTCCAGCATTGGGTGCCCGTGCCCACGCTTACACCTCCACCAACGCCACAGTATGCAGTGGCCAATGTGGCGGCCCAGCCAACTGGGCAGTGGGTGCCAGCCACCCTAACACCTCCACCAACGCCGGGGCCAAGGCCAGGGCCGGTTCAAGGGGAGGAGCGCCCAACTTCAGCTCGTCGCCTATTTGGGAGACCTCCTCCGGGACGGATACACAAACCTATCCGCGTGACAAATCCACGATTTTGCAAAATTTGCAAAAGCGTAATCAACTCCACTATACGTGCACACGTGGACAATGTTCACCCAATAATACAGTGCGATATTTGTGGCGGAATATTGTCAAATTACAATTCTTTTTGTAAACACAGTTGCTCGCCGGAGGAGGTCCTGGCCGAGATGCCGAGCCACATGGCCAATGGCCTTACTGAGGAGGAGCGGATCTTTCTGCGGCCGGATTATAACGTATAGGTGAGTAGGGAGTGGGTGGTAAATGGGTGGGGAGGGTATGCAAATTAATGACTAATTTTCTCTTTTTCTATTTTTATTTAATTTCAGATGCCGGATTTTAATTCATTTCATTTCATTATTATTATTAAAAACTTACTTTTACTACTATTTGTTAATTTAATTCAATGAAGTTTTATATGTTAATTTAGCAATTTGAATACATAACTTTCATTATTCTTTTTACTATTATTTCATTTGATTGGAGAAAAATTGTTAATTTTATTAAATCTAAGCTATATTATTAAGAAGTATTATTATTATTAAGAACTTACTTTTACTACTTTTACTACTATTTGTTAATTTAATTCAATGAAGCTTTATATGTTAATTTAGTCAATTTGAATTTATTATTAAATTAGTAACAATTTGTAATTTGACTAATTTCTTTTATTTATGTGGGTGGTATGTGGGCTGATCTCTATATATATAAAACAGAGTGTCCTGACTGATTGGCAATCATCGCAGAGCCTAAACGGTAAGAGAAAGAAAGCTAAATTTGGACAGGAGTTTCGGGTGGAAAATGGGTGGTAAGTGGTTGTGAAGTGAGTGGAATGTGGCGGGAAGTGGGTGGGATGCGGGAGGAATGTGGGTGGGATGTGGGCTGTATGCAGATGCGAAGTGGGTGGGATGCGAGTAAGATGTAAACGGGAAGTGGGCGTGATGTGGGCGTAAAGTGAGTGGGAACTGGGGGAAATTGGGTGTAAAGTGGGTGGGATGTGGGTAGAAGTGGGCGTGCATTATTTCTATAAGTTGAAGGCGCAACGAAACGTGTTGGGTTATATGCTAGTTTATTTATATATTTTTTTAAATTTCACATTTTAACACATATTGCGGTGCTCTGCTATATAAATAGCGACACACAAGAACATATATGGATCATCGACGTTGCAAGACCTTACTATGGATGTGTTACTAAATATTGCGCCTAAAGCGCTTCCATACTGCTCCAACTCATCATTGGTCCCCCGAGCCATGGATAAGGTATCGATCAACGGCCTACTCCTGAACACATGGCCGACGATGGCAGTTAGAGTCCGAAGATGGGTTCGCACTGTCGAGGCCATGCGATCGTTGGGTTGAAATTGCTGAGTGTCCGCCACAAGACCCATCATCTTAGCCAGATACGTCTCCCGATAGAACGGTTCGATCAACGCTCTTCTGACGGTCTGGCTAAGATTGGCGTAATTTCCCACCAGGGCGTTTATGAGGTGAGTTGGGTCATAGACCCATAGGGGACAGCTGTCTCCCAACACCTCTCGGAGGGTATTCATCAGCTGTAATTAAAAGTATGAGGTAAATTAAGTAGAGTATGTAATTAAATTGAAAATATTAATTAAGCTTACCGCCAAATTGGAGGGATTGCGGTCGGACATAAGGCACATAATGTGCTTCCCCTTGCTGACACACAGGCCAATAAAAAAGGACAGCACTTCGGCCATATCGTCGGCACTCCACATGGGGCCCGCTTGCTGTGATCGGGTTCTCACCCCGCAATAAACCAAAGAAGTCCTTGGCCAGAGCACATCCACCGCCAAAATTGCGAACGCCTTGACGAGTTTCGACTGCTTGTTGTACAGGAACAACTCGTCGAAGCAGATAGCGGTTGTCTTTTGCGTTTTGTCCTGGCTTGCCAATCTTTTTGGCACCTACCGCTCCACTGCTGCTGGCTGCGCGTGGAAACTGCGGGCGCAATATCTCTTGCCCTGATGGGAAAGTGACCGTCATTAAAAATAGTAAAGCTCTCCATTTCAATATTACACAGTCTTTTCGCGCCTAGTTTCTGGTGTGACCGTTCAACTCCAACATACCAAAATACAAAATTCCACCACAAAGACATATCTCCGCCGTGTTTCAAACGACATATCTCTGGTCATGGGCTAGGTCTGATTTGGAGATAGTCGAGGAGTTCGCCAACAACTTAGAGTGACGATTCAGCCTAGCTTTCGCTGAGTATGTCGCTACCACTTAAGCCGGTCTCTTAACCGAAACTGGCCCACACTCTTCCATCAGACCCATCTCGCTGGATTAAGACAAGATGCTGCGTCTTCAGATCCGACAACTAACAGTTCACAAGGCCCCGGGCTTCAGTGATGTCGACGGCAGAACAGTAACTCATCGCATTTAATAAAAGTCCAGAAAATTGATTTAAAAGTCGATTTTTATTTATATTTCATAGATCTTTGTAGATAAACTAAATTAGAAACTAAAATTTAATTAATTTAAACTGTGTATAAGAACTACTAAGTCATAAGTAAATTTCGTAACTGCTTACCGTGGTATATCTTTGATCAATATCCGTATTATAGCCTAGGCGCATTCGCTTACAAAGTGTTTCGGGTGCCAAGTACGTTACATAAAAATATTCGAAATCTTTTGGGGAAAATTGCATAACAAGGATGCATGGCACGCTCGGGACTCAACTTGGTTTTTACTGAAACTAGGCCTAACATTGCTTAAGATCTGTACAGATTAGTATGTTTGTGTGTGTGTGTGTATATAGAAAGTACGGTACAATTTGTTGCTTAGTTTATGGTCTAAAAAACTATATCACAGTTGGAAAAGGCTTAGGCTAAAACTCTAGGCTTAAAAAAGAGTTGCGTGTGGGTGTTGCCTCTGCGGGTGCTCAGTTGATGGCTCATCCCGACGGAGGTTAACTAAGAAATGCACTATCGGTGTTTTGTTCTCGTATGGTACAATCTACAAAAGCGCTGGATCGTGGACCCTGGCTGGGTATAAATGCACAGAATGGAAAAAAGATCCATTCAAATCCTTTGGATGAAAATCTAAGATCAATTTAACATTAAATGGATACCAAAATCATCCAATGGATCTTTTTTTTCTGTGTCAAAGTGGGGGGGACTGGCTAAGTACTTTAAAGAATAATATCGAATAGTAATGTACACATTCTATATCCTAGGGGGAGGGTGGAGGAGGTAGGGGTTTATACAGGCGAACAGCATGGCTTCAAAAGGCACTTGGGTATGTGGCAAGATATTACTCTTCATTCTCTCTCTCTGTTGGAACTGTGGGCTACACCCTCGTCTCGGTGTTGCGATTCCGATGCAGTGGCTGCAACTCACGCTGTGTGTCATTGTAGTACTCATGATCGGAGCTGGTGGGCTCACTGCCCGGTATGGTGACCTTCACCTCCATGGTGCTGGGGACACCCAGGACGGGTATGCCAATGGTTTGAGTGGGTATATCGGTGCTCAGTGTCTGAGCATTCAACAAATACTCGGGATTGTCCACACTGACAGGCACTCCAATGAGATCCATGTAGCCTGCAGTGGCCACACCTCCGGCCACGTTGTTATTGGGATTCTGAGTGCTGTTGTTATTGTTGGCACTCTGGCAAGTGGGCATTAGGTAGTCATCCTCATCCACGGGCAAATCCAGGCGTAGACTACCCACACCCACCTCACGTGCATTGGCATCGGTTTCGTCATCTCCTGTATTTGTTTGCTTGTTGCTGGGATCCTTGCAGTAGCGATTCAGCTTGGGTATTTCATCCGTACCGTCGGTACGATGACTGGGACCTGGCGCTACCTTCGGTTGCAAATAGTCATCCGCCTCCACCATGGCCTCAGAGCCATCCGTAGTAGGCGCCAGCTTTCTAATGAGATCCTTTTCATCTTGACTGGTGTAGGCGGGCAAACGGGTAAACTTATCCCCAGGAATGGCCAAATAGCGTCCCGGATCCCTAGCAAACTCGGCAAACACATTCGTCAGCTGCTTGAAAGTGGGACGCGAGGCTGCATCCACTTGCCAGCAGGAGAGCAACGTACAGTAAATGTCCAGCGAACAGATTTCCGGTTGATGCAGCTTCATTCCCCCCTCTATGGCATCGGGTATATCCTTGGCGGCTATATTCTCATGCGGACGTTGACCAAAGGTCAGCAGTTCCCAAATGGTCACCCCAAAGGCCCATACATCCGATTTGCTGGTAAACACACGATGCCTGATGCACTCCAGGGCCAACCATTTGATGGGCATTTTACCGCCAGCCGCCTTGTACTCATTGGAATCGCTGCTCAACAATTTGGCCAGACCAAAGTCGGTGATCTTCACCAGGGAGGGAGTTTGTACCAAGACATTGCGTGCGGCCAGATCGCGATGCACCAAACGCTTCTCCTCCAGATAGGACATGCCCCGGGCTATTTGGGTGGACCAATTAAGCAGAGCCTTGGAGCCAATCTTGTCACGATTATTGCGCACATAGTCCAAGAGGCAACCCAAGGGCATTAGCTGGGTAATCAGCATCATTTGCGAGGACATGCACACAGCCAATAGCTTCAACAGATTGGGATGCTCCACCGAAGCCATGATATAAGCTTCACGCAGAAACTCTTCGCTAGACTCGGCTCCGGAAGAGTTCAGGAGTTCCTTAATGGCTACGGGAATCTTTACATTCTCACCCTCGGGCACCCACACACCCTTAAAGACTCTACCAAAGGCTCCGGTGCCCAAGACGCCACCTTTACGTAGCTCTGCATCCTTGACTATGCGCAGCTTGCACAGATTGGCTCCAATATTGGAGGGTCTCAGCGGTTCCGAATCCTCACAGCCCGACAAGGCCATGGTCATCTTTACCGTCTCTTTTTTAGCCTTTTGCTTTTGCCGGCAAATGTAGGTGATGACGCAGAGTATGCAGATAATGGGTATGAGAATGGCCACTATGATAATGATAATCATATTCACATCCAAGCCAGCGGTGAGTTTAGCTCCTCTCGGTGGACTGGACACACAGTAGGGTCCAATATTCAGCGACTGATAGTTGACATGCGGCATGACCGAGGGACATTTCGAGGTGCAGTTAAATAGAGTGGAATTCTCATACGGTCCCAGATCAAACTCTCCAAACAACTTGAAATTCCGGCAGGCCAAACAATCCTCTGCACCGGGTCCAGTGCAGCCCTTACACTCCGGATGACACTCGAAACACTCACGTCGCTCCTCATCCGCATAATGATCCGCTGGACACTCATCCTCGCACTGCTCTCGACGCTTATAGCCCACACACTTGGAGCACACTTGCTCATGGAAACCATAGTTGGTGCACAATTCACACCTGGGATGACACTTGCGGCAAATGGCCTTGCCAGCCAAAGGTTTCAGAGTGCCCTGCTCCTGTGGATGCACATATTCCCAGTAGTAGCCATCCGGACATTTGTCGTCACGCTTCAGGCAGCGTTCCACGGTGGCATCGCTGTTGATGATGGCCAAATTACAGGTCTTGCAGCCACCCAGACCAATGGTATCCTTGGGACCGGTACAACCCTCACAGGTTTCGTGACATTTGCGGCAAGTGCCAAAGTCCTGATATTTCTCCTCCGGACAGGCGGTGACACAATGCTGCTCATCTCTGACATGGACACACTCATCACAGTGTTCGGCTCCGGGACCAGAGCAAGTGCGACACTCGGGATGACATTTCTTACAGGTGTTTGAGTCGAATTGGTAGGCACTGAAAGGAGGAAAGGCAGGGAGAAGAATTAGTTAAGGCTGGAATTACTCTCTAGGAATCTAAGACAACCTCGAACTATGACGTTATTCAACTCTTCTTCCGCTATTTTTTTTTTTTTTTTTTTTTTTTTTTTAGGATATTTTTGGCAATATTTGGTACATAGAAGACAGGGCTTAGACAGTACATCACACTCCTGGGATAACCATTACGCTTCTTCGATGTCAAGAAATGCCATCGAAATGGAGTTAAAGGCCAATACTTACTTGGTAATATTCCGACAATCGGCTATGCAGGTGCCATTATAGTTAAAGTTCTTGCAGTTCAAACACTGATCCGTTCCAGATCCCCAGCAGCCATCATCGTTACACTGATCCGAGCACACATGACGCCTTTGGCCTGTTACACAAACAAAGTGAGCTTAGTACTTGTCCAAGTGACTCTACACAAATTTCTCTCTACTTACGACATTCCTGAGCACTGAGATTCTCATTGATCCATTGCTTCTGATCACTGGACTTCTGTAGGGCCGACCAGCGTATATTTCCCACATAGCACAACTTCTCATTGTGCTGTATGACCACACTGCCCGAGCTGATGCGCTTCAGATTCCTCATCTCCAAGCTAGACAGCGAGGACTTGACTATTGACAGCGCTGCAAACAGACTCTCCATCACCTGGCGTCCATGTATAATCTCCAAATTTCGAAAGCAGGACAAATTATTAAAGTCTGGATGGACTCCCTCTATATTGAGAAATCCTGTAATCTCCTTGACGGTAGAAAACACCTCCAGACGATCGGGATGCAAGGGTATATAGCGTGGTCCCATCGTATAGTTGGAGTACACATCCTGATAGCCCGAAAAGGTTTGATCCAGCACCCTCAAGTTGCCATCTATGACGGTGCAATTGCGAAAGGAATCAATGTTGCCCGAGTGAAGGGTGGTCACACCCAAACAGGTTTTGGGACAGGGTCCATTACAAGGCACACACTCGCCCTCCTTGGCCATTTTATCCGAGGGACAACTTCTCACACAGGCGCCATTGTCCTTTAGCAAATGTCCGGGACACTCCTTGACACAGGTGGCTCCATAAGCATATTTGCCCTCCGGATTGGCCTCCAATATATAACTGGTTGGATTGTATTTACGCATGGGCGGACACTCCTCCTTGCAGACACCATCATCAAAGAAGTTCTTGCAAGCAATGCAATCCTTTTGCGTGGGTCCTGTACAGCCGCCGGCACAAAACAGATGACAACACTCGCGTGGCTTGGTGCCGTAGCATCTGCCATGGGCACACTGCGGCGAGCAGTTGATTTTGCTAAACTTCTGGCAATTGTGGGCACCCTCGCCCCAGCAGCCATGCGTGCAGGACTCATGACACTTGGGGCACTCCCGTTCCGGTGTCTTGAAGCCATAGGTGAAATTGTAGTTCTCACTGCCGCCGGACAAGATCTCGCGCCACACAATACTGCGCGTGTGGCACAAATTGAAATTGTTGAAGAAACCCACCCAACCCTGAAGTATATCCCTCAGCTCGGGCATCTCCAGGGTGTACATTTTCGAGTGGGTCGTGAACAGGGCATACTTCTCGTCATCCGCCGTCAGGCTAAACAAAGTGCGACCGCGTATGATTTGTAGTCTGAAAAGGGATAAAGCCAGGTTTATAAAGCAGAAGGCAGAAGGAGATTCCCCTACTTACTTTGGGAATACCACTTTGGTGACATCCACATGACTGATTAAAATATAGCCGGTCACCTCACGTATGTTGTCCAGAAAACTTAAATTCAAATTGGGTTCCTGCAGCCAGGTCAACTCCAAATTGCCATCCACATAGGTGCAGTTGGTGTAACGATCACGCAGATTTCGATAATGATGCTCCCGATTCGAAGGCACCGACAGGCGGGACTTGGTGCCTATGCAAACTGTAAGAGAAAGAAGATAAAAGGGTGGGGGATTAGTAGGGGTTAGGAAATGGGTAGGGTTTGATATGATCAATGAATGCTTAAGAAGCATACTAAAACTATTCGCTCTGGTCCGGCTCGAAGGACCGCTTCCTGTTTGGAAAACAGTAAGCTAAGTCAACAACCAAACCGATACTTCGAGCCGAAAAATGACAAACAGGTCCTTCGAGTCGGATTTGAATGATAAAAGGACCCTTTCTCAACAAATCAATGGCAAATGTAGAACTCCGCTTGGAAGTAGATGCGGTTTATTCTAGTGAGCATTATGAAGCTTTTCTCCTTTTGACTTTAAACAGAGAATAGCTGCAGCTACAAACAAAACAGTAAACGGCAGAAGCTCTAACCCATGCCCGCAAGTTATTTTATTCGCAATTACGACGCCACCAAACCACAAAAACATTTCGGTCCTTCGAGCCGGATGTAATATTCACAATAAAAGTTTGCTACTTTCTAATACTTTCTTTCCAGCAAACATATTATTATTTGTTGTTGGGGAAGTGGTGCACCGCGACCAATATTGGTCTATTGTGCCCCCCTACTGAGTTTACAGCTCTCCTAGCAGCCCTATTTCCTGTACAAAAGCCAGGATTTTTGTGGGTTCTAAGTTGCCGATATTGCTTGGGTGTAGAATGTGTTTCCCAAATTTGCTGAGTCTGCGCCTCGCTAGGGTATCGCAGTGTGCTAGTATATGTTCAGAGGACTCCTCCTTCTCTTCACAGTATCTGCAAAGTTGGGTGTTTGTTATTCCCAGCTTATACATGTGGCTCCGCAGTCTGCAGTGACCCGTATAGAGCCCTGTTAGAATCCTGAGGGCATTCTTTCCTTGTTGGATTAACTTTTGGAACCTTTTGAGGTTGTGGTTCACTATTAATGCTTTAGCTTGTCTCATTCCTCTGGTGTTTACCCAGGAGGCTGTTCTAAGCGTATTCTCGTCCATTCTTAGGAGTCCTTTTATTGTGTGTTGGCCTATACCGCAATAGGGCTCTGGCCCTACCATTGCGGTGGCTGCACCCTTGCGTGCCAGTTCATCGGCCAATTCGTTTCCAGGGATGTTGTTGTGTCCCGGTATCCATCGTAGGGTCAGGTTGTTCCTGCTGCCTAGTTGGTCTAGTACCAGCTTAGAGGTGAACTTATTACTACTGAGCGCTTTAAGCGCTGCTTGGCTATCGGAGAGGATAGCTATTTCTCTATTATGGTAGTTCTTTTCCATATTACGGTCTGCGCAACGGGAGATGGCACATACTTCAGCTTGAAATATGCTTGTGAGTTCTCCCATTGGTTCAGCAAACATAAGGGAAGCGAAATATTTTCAAAAATTTGAAGTATGACTGTACATCACAGGTATGGGGCGATCATCTACAGGATGTGTACAAGTCCGAATATGGTGCAAGCATTTGTTGGACTCGTAGTCGACGAACTGTTTGGATAGCTTGTACAAACTCAAGAGTATATGGTACTGAGCATGCGCCCTGAGTACAGATTTGTGTTGTTGTGTCGATGGTTACCTCGCGTTGAGGTCGATAATCAAGTTCTTGCGAGTAGGGTTGAGGCTTTCTCGCCTCAAGGTCTTTCGTGGTGCCTCTCTTCTTAGAACTTTCGTGGTGCCACTCGTTGAGGACTTTCCCATTGCCTCGTGTTGAGGACTTTTTGGTGCCTCTTGTTAAGAACTTCCGTGGTGCCTTCCGTTTAGGACTTTTGCTGTGCCTCTTGTTGAGGACTTTCGTGATGGGTCTTAATCGATCTCATTTTGAGGCTTAGCTTGGGACCTGTTAGACAGTTTGTCTGCAGACTCATAGGGTGATCAGGCCACCGTTTGAAGGTGGATACTACTGCAAACTCATCCTCCAACTTACAATACAAGTTTTGAAGCTGTTGGTGTGGACACTTTAGTTAAGTTAAAGACGAGTGGTGCATCAGGAAAAATACCTCAGCTGTGACTTTCTCGTCCAGCTTAGAGCCTAGCTGAGAAATATTTTCCCTTGATAGAGTTTTTATTCCAATTTGTATACATAAATCGAGTAATTTCTTTAGTCTTTGTTTAAAGTTTAAACTTAATTTTTTCATTCATTTCGTTTTATAAAACGGAAATAGCAATGAGAAATCTTTTGATTATTGTTTGCTCTCGGAAGCAACACAAGTGGGCGATGTTGGCGACGCTTTCAGTTGGCGTTTTCCATAATTAGCAACCCACGCCGGCAGCAGCAGCCGCAGCCGCTGTCGGAGTAATCGCAGACATTGGGGACAAACTGTGTGTGTTATCATTAGTCAGCGACCTGTTTGAGCTATGAAACATCTTCAGCAACAACTTCATCGATAGATACATTTCGTATGTATATTCAAAGGGCTGCTACGTGGGCTCATCTGTGTGTGTGTGTGTGGGCAGCAAAAGTGTGCCACCTAGATGAGGCACAGCCTACATGGTAGACTCACCCACCTTAATTTAACCCCGGCTAATTATAAAACATTTTATAAACTACAGAAAGAAAAAAAAAAGAGGCGGCATTTTATTGATTTCTTTCGAAAACACAAAATCCCACATAATTATGAAACGGTCGAAAGAAATATTTTCTGTCGCCAGAAAACACAGAAAAAGGAAAAAGTTAAATGCCTCAAGTTATGCAGGAGACGTAGCATTCCACGGCTGCGACGAGGCATCATTAAAAAGGTGAGGCTGCGACTGGGACTGCAAATCGATGGGCAGAAATTTTTCGTACAAATTCTTAAGCTTTGTTTGGCCAGCATCCAGCGGCGGCGGCGGCGGCTTTATCGCGCACAATTTATCAGCGCGGGCACGACTTGCCGAGGTCCAGGAGACGCTTGTCGTTTCTCATGAACTACGCTGAGGCATACATACATATGTGTGCGACACGCCCGCGTTGCAGAAACAAAACAAAAAAAGGAGAAAGAAAAACAGGCTAATTTGTAATCCTTAGGCTAAGTGTGGCCGGGGCCTAATGAGCGTGGCGACCAACTTCATACAAATCAAAGTCATAATTCATGATGTGCCCATTAAAACAAAAGACTTAGGCAACGAACTTCAGCACCGAGATTAATCAACACACACACACACACACATGCACATGCACAGACTCTTTGTATTTGTTTATCGATTGTATGCCAGCCATCAACACACGACTCAATAGACTTCCCCCCTTTGGACTTCATCTACTGATTAATAGCCCAACCGCATTCCAAGCTCTCTGACTTTCTAAACATTGCTTTTTTTTCGTAGTTTTTTTGGAGAAAAGGCCCACAGCAGCTGAGAAAAGCTTGGCATAATCAATTCTAACCATTTTCCATTTCCCAACTTTTGTTCTTGAGATTCTCTAAACGTTCTATACGCTCTCTCTCTCTCTGTCTCTCTCTGTGTGACGCTGTCGCTCCCTCCAAGACTCGCTCGGCCGGTTCTGGGCAGCAGTTTAACAGTTTTTGTTGTTTTTTTTTTTTCAATTCGTGGAAAAGATTTTTAACCATCTGGATGGTGCTCTGTCTTTTTGTGGCCCGGGGCCACAATGGCTGACACAGACAAAAGATTTAAAAGGGCATTAGGCAAACACAAATCGAAGATCATCTAATTGCACCGATATAGATACAAGTACATTCAACTTGCTGCGCGGTGAAAGTCTCCAGTGTCTTAAGCACTTATGCAGATGGACCAACTTCAAATCAATAAATAATTCATAACTGTTTTGCGACAATTTCAGTCGCGGCACGCGTCCATTTACAATGAAATTGTGTAAAAGCGCTTAATAAATTCATTTGCGGCAGCCATTAAAAACACGCAGCTCATTACGGTCGGAGAGGGGGGAGGGGAGTGGGGAGGCAGGGGATTGATCACAGCTAGAGACAGAGTCGGGGCTTACGTGCGCAGATTTTGCAATTCTTTTTGTGATTTTTTTCTTTTTTTCTTTGCAGAATGCTGGCGCGGCAACTTTCTTTCGTGTTCTATGCTGTTAAGTCGTGGCGTCACGAAGACCGAAGGCAAATAAGCGCAACGAAACACAGATTGTGGCCAAGCAGCCGCAGCCGCAGCAGCAGCAGCGGGCAAGAGAGCAATCTTCACCAGAAAACGCTGCAAGCGCAAGCGCATCTTCAACTTGGCATAACAAATTTGCCAAGGGACAGACACACGAAACAACAAAGCACCGACAGTATACACAATGACATGCACTGAGAGAAATGCGCAAATTGAACAAGAATTTCAATTTAAAGTTAAAATTCAAGAATTTTTTTATTGGTGTTTCTAATCACAACAAAAATTAATATAAAAGTTTCAGATCCTTCGACTTAGAACTTTTGGTTTAAATTACAATGTTATAAGCAGACTTGTGCTATATTTCTCTTCTCTTAAACATAATTTCCCAAGTTTGAATATAATTAACTTAAGGGGGGTTCATTAGATCTAGCCCCCTAAACGATTCAGTACTAAACAATGATTTTGTTACTTCTAGAATATGAAGAAACTTATTAAAATACTTTAAAAACTCACTTTGTAACTGTTTTAACGACCTTCATGACAAACAAACTAGCAAGTTTTAGCTAACTCGAGGTCATGTTAACTTTAAACAGGAACACACACAAGCACAAAGTAGGCAGGTCCACTTTACAAATGCTTAGTGTTAGTGTTTTGCGACACCAACGCAAAGCCTTTGTGCGTGTGTGTCCCCAAATGGCCTAACTGTATTAGTAAGAGAGAGTTTACCCCCTACTGCTAGCACAGGGAGCAATTTGTTCCGGTTCCGAGCGGTTCAGGCACGATTTGCATTTGAAAAAGAGTTTGAGTCACGCCTGTATATGGAATCTAGGCATTAGTTTCATCCAAATAAGGTGTTCAAAACTATCTTTTGGAACAGTTCAGAGCGTTTAGTACAAGAATTAGAAACACTGATCAAAAATTACTTTTGACTCAGAAGGCACGTCTAGATATCGCTCAAATTGATGGCTTAGGGGGGACTTTATAGTCTTAAAGTATAAGTGTATAGCTTTCATTTTTGATATTTTTCACACTTGAGTGTCTTTAGTCACTGCAAAATATGTATGCGGTGTTTACAACACTCATGGCATATTTGTGCTTCGTGATATTTTTATACTCGTTAATCTTTGTATTTCCCTTACTCTCTTGCGATAACAGCAACAACAACTTAACGGCGTTTGCCGTTGCTTTTTCAAAGAAGAGAGAAGAGAAGAGAGCGAGAGCAATGAAAGTTATGCATATCCATGTATGAGCTCTATGTGTACGACTGGCAATTGCAGACGAAATTAACGAGCGTTGGTTCTCAAAGCAGAAACAATCACTTTGACAGACGATCAATCAAGACACTTAGTCACTTACATACCCAAACGACAACGAGTGTGTATTTGACTGGACTGCAAAATTTTGAGTGTCAGTCACACCGCATATGCTTTTAAAGCGGGTGTAAAATGTAAAATTGGCTATACAGCTCCTCCAACGGGGCCAAGCCAAGCTTCTCACAATCTCTTGTCGCGTGTGCTTTAAATTTTTCGCACAAGAGAAAGGGACCTACAGTTTAACGCCGAATCCGAACGGCAAAGTTTGAGAATTTGCTTTTTTATGGCTAGATTACTTCACAGCTGGCGCCAATAGCTGGTGAACTGGTAGACAAAAACGTTGAACTTTTTTAGGCAGGCTCTAGGTCATTAGGGTTATGGATATTGTCACTTTCTAAAACAGCACGCACAACCAGGAGGCTGGGGTTGTTTCGAAATTGTGTTGGTGTTGCTCATGGTTTTTGTCACAGTCCAGCACACTTACCGCTGGGCCACAGACGGCCACAAAGCGGGTGTGCAGTCAACAAAACAGGCACTATTGCAAATCTCTGATCTGAAGAATCATGCCAATTTCTTTTCTTCCTTTTACATAAGAAAGTATTGATAGAATGTAGGAAACCAAATGTTTTAGTGTAAAATACCACTTCAAATTTCTTTGATTTTAAGACAGTTTAATCGAAAAGCATTAAGATCTGGAACTGTTGCCAGAAATTTACCTAACCGTATCTTACATTCTTAAGAACGGTTTTTGTAATTAGAAGAAATAATTTGTCAATCTATTACTACTTTAATGCACACCAAATTTATCATGATTAATGCCCTTGAAAGTATGCAAACTTTATTTCCTTTTATAATTGATTGCAGTGATTGTCACCGTATGCCCCGGGGGCCAGGGTCCTAATGTGGATAGGGTATACAAATAAATGTCTAACTGGGTCAAGAATCTACTCATGAGGTTCAGGCACTAGACGACAGACCTCATATAAGAACTTACTACTGAGGAGAGTACATATTATACCCTCTTGTCTCCCAAACTTTCAATCTGCAATACTGACGGTACTTGGACTAAGTCGGAATTTACGCGGTGAAGCAAAATTAATGGAGGTTCTTTTATAAAAAGCTCTAGAGGTGTGGTGGTGTCCTCTTTCGAAACGAAAGCTGTTTCAAAAACTGGATGAAGTTTGCTTAACCCTATAAGTCCCGATTTGATCTAAGCAATAAGTAGAACCCAGCGAGACTTACCCTAGTCGACAGCGTTGTTTTCCTAGTCTTGGCTTTTCATAAAGCTTTGCTTCTAGGCCACTTTTCAGAGGCAAGGAAAGAGGTTCAGATCGTAATGATTGAACTTGTATTTGAAGCATCTCGCTTCAGTATTAAACACTAGCGTTGGGCAGCAACTGTGACAAAGGCGATGGGCATCACTTTACACAGTTTGTGTGGCTTCACATTTAAGAGCTTTCATGTATATACAAACTTTGACAACTCCGGACTGTATAAAAATAAAGTTTTCTAATTAATTAACTTCTAGGGATGTTATTTTGTCTACAAAGGTCGTTTTAATACAGAAAAACACAGTTCGCTTTAAAATTGGGATGAATTGGTGGGTATTTTTTATAGCAATATTTTATCTTTTTATCAATTGTGGTTCTGAATTGTGGTTTGATTAAAGTTTACAGGAAAAGTATATGATACAACAATTGGTTTACGCAGAAACTTAGACGGGATTTACACGCTGAGGTAAGCTTCATTACAATTCTTGGTAGCTGTGAATTTCCAGGGATTATTAACGAAACTGTAAAACACTGATTCCGACAACAAGAAAACAGTTCTCTAGGATCTACAAAAGTTAGCTCAGCTTTGTTCACTATAGAATTTTCTGAATCTTTATACTTATGCTTTTAGTTGAGTTCATTTTGCTCAGTGTACTTAAAAAAGAAGCTGCCACAGCCAGCGGCAGGGCAGGGGCAGGGGCAGCAGCCTCTTGGCTTGAGACTTGGGACTGGTCGGTGGATCTTCTTTTGGCTTTTCGTGTTCGAAGCGCGTTCATTTTAAGTTTCGAACAACAATTGGGCGCAGGTCGTGCCTCACGACAACAACAGCAACAACAACTACATGCTGATGAGCCAGTACAGGCCAACAATGCTGGGATTAGATAAGCTTTTTTTTTATTTAGTTACTACCTCTGGTCCAGTCATTCCTACCCTGTGCCTCCTTCTGCCCCACCACCTCCCTGGCTGCAGTTGCCAGCTTTAATGAGCACAGCCTGGCGCCATTTTTGGTTTTGTTTCGTTTTGGCCAGCTATTTTTAGGCATAGAACTGAGAGCCAAAGCAAAACAAAACAAAACACAAAACAACTCGTGGGCGCGGAAGCTCTGCAAGTTTCGAAATCAAAACGCCCACCAAAGTTCAAATGTTTGTAAGCAGAAAGTGTCGTAAAACTAAGTAAAAATCTTTAAAAACAATCAAGCCAAAAGGAACAGAGCGCAGACGCAGCCGCAGCCGCCACTCTCCCACTGTGTGTGTGTGTGTGTGTTGGGTTTTGGAAAACCAGTATTTTTTTTTATTTGCCTCAGCTGAAACGTAAGTAAATGCAACATTACCCGAGAGTCAGCCTTAAAGTTCAACTAGTTGCAGTTCAATGAGATGTGTTTGATTCTGGCCATATTTCTCTAGCCTTATTTATATGATGGCTTAATCAGAAATTATGGTCAAAGCTATGCAAAGTAGCCAACACATACGGCCCAAGAGAGACACACACACACACACTGACAAGTAAGCCGCGCGTGCCTGACGCTGTAATTAGCCAGAGCTTACACCATTTTTATGGCTGGCAAAAGGAGATGGAGATGAAGGAGGGGGAGGGGGAGGAGGTGTAGGGTAGCGACTGGATGCTGGTTGGACTCTGTGCCTTGTGGCATGGTTTGAGTTGGAGACGAACACTGTAGACCTGGCTGTAAAGCGCACTATGGAATGTGGTTTTTCTAGCATTATAAACGCATACAGACACACGGGCAATGGCATGTGGGGTTGACTGTGTGTGTGCGGTGTGTGTGCTGAGATGATAGACTACCAAAATCTTGGTCTAGGTAAGCCATTTTTCAAAAATGTGTAAGAAAATGTTGGAATATTTATAAAATGAGAAATGACAAAAAAACGATGGATCTAGTTTGATTGTTGGGTGAACGAGTGTGATGTGCAATCATAATGTTTTAAATGTGAATAGCTTGTCAACTTAGTAGAAGAATCATTATGAAATGCAGGCCATCTAGATTAACACAAGGTATACTAAACAAGGTAGGCCTACTCACTCTCTCGCTCTGTTGACAACTTGTTAAAATTTCAGTCAGTAAGCAACTGTTGTAAGCGAAGCATCTCCGCGGACGAATTTTTTTGTGTTTTACTTAGTAGCTTAGTAGGCTTTGTATTGAAATATATTACTCTCTCGCTCTCGCAATATAAGGAGTTGTGAGAGAGCGAGTGAGCCTACCTTGTTTAGTATACCTTGGATTAACATGTCTCATGTATCAAATACAGCAAAGGCTGCCTTGTGAGATCCTTTCATTAACAAAGTAAAGAGTTACAAATAAGAAACCAGAATCTTGAACTATCATGAAGTGATTCGGTCTCTAAACCTGGCTTCAACCATATTATAAAAATAGGTATATAGGTTAAGGTCATTGACAACAGCCCGAACCAACTTGAGAACAGCTCTTGCTGCCCGTACCCCTTGTATGTGTGTGTCCCCAATTTGGTCTTGCTTCTGTTAGTGAGAGAGATTTCCTCCCCACTTCCAACACAGAACAGAATAGCATTCAAACCGGGAAAATATTAAATTGATACTTAAAGTATACTAAAGTAAAGAGAAAATGATACTCAGTAGCTATCCGAATGGTTTCCTACTGAGTCTGGAGTCAAGCAAGAATGCTTGCTGAGCCCTGTTCTATTTTCAATATTTCTAAACGATATAGTGGACTACCTTCCGAAAGGACTCGAAATAAACGGCCTGGAAATAAAAGCCTTGTTATATGCAGATGATATAGTGGTCTTCGCCGAAACTCCCAAAGATATGCAAGACAATATCAACGCTTTGGATGAGTACTGCAAGGAGTGGGGCCTTAAAGTCAACTGCGAAAAATCAAAGATGCTTATTTTTAAGAAATATTGGAGAAGGCTTGCGTCTGCGGAAAAATGGCAAATGGGAGACATTGATTTGGAGGTGGTGAAATCATATAAATACCTAGGAGTCTGGATCTATCACAATGCCGAATTCAACTTTCACCTCGGAGAAAAACTAAAAGATGCTAAAGTAGCGATAAATAGTACTTGGAGAACGATACTTGGCAAAAAAGAGGTTCCTACCAGCACTAAGTACAAGCTGTTTAATGCCGCAGTGCGGGCAATAATGTGTTATGGTGCACAAGTATGGGGGATACGACGATACGAGGAAGTGGAAAGTCTTCAAAGGTACTTTCTTAAGAAAATTTTTCGTCTACCTCAATACACACCGAACAGGATGCTATATCTGGAGACCGGGTTATCGCTTCTTCATTTATATACAGTTAACCTGCATTTTAACTACATGCAAAAAGCTTTATCCATGGAGGAAAAAAGGGTACCTAGGATTTTGGCGGAGCACCTTTTAAAAGAGCGACTACAATGTTTTAGAGAGTGGGACAGTCTAGCCACGGATCACGGAGTTCGATTGAATTTTGAAGATAACGCAACATGGAAAACTTGGGCTAGGAATATTACGGTTAAAATGGATGCAGCATATAGGATGAAATTTGTTGAAGAATCCCGGAGAAGCTCAGAGCGTTTGATCTATAGGCAACTGCACTACGACCTGGGAGAGAATAACTATTTCTCCGACGAGTTTCCCATTGAAGGAATAAGAAGTATTTTCATGGCCAGAGGTGAAATATTAAACTTGAATTTTATTCCAAATGTCACGAGGAATGACACAAACTGCCCTCTGTGCAACTGGAGGGAGCAAGAAAATGTCATCCATTTCATTGGAGGTTGCCCTATTCTGCGGGAGCTCCGGCTATCAGTTTTCGGAAAATGTACCCTTTTTCCGCACGAAATAGTAAATATCCTCAACGGCGCGGACTGGTCAAAGCTACAGAGTTATGTAATTAAAGCCTTAGCATATAGAAACAGAATCATAAAGGGATTATTTTAAAAAGGAAATTTAGTTTTTAGTTTTTTAGTATTAGTTATTTATAACATTTGTAAATCCTGCTAGCACTAAATCGCAAACCCAAAGCGCATGGCTGAACGATCTGGTATCTGGGGAAGACCCGGGAAGCCAGGTGTATTAAGCTACGTGTAGAGGGTGCGAGGCGGTGAGCGACAGACGGTTCTTTTAACCAAGTCGCCGAGTAACTAAACTTTTTATTTTTAATTTTTTTTGTATACCATTCCTTAGATTTATATAAATTTAAGTTATTCTATTTACAAAAAAAAAGAAGAAATAAAAAACCTACTACTACTACTACTACTACTGATACTCAGTAGTTTCAATTTTGATGACTAAATTGTGTCATTTTCATGACTCGTAAATCAGTCTCTAAAATGCTTCAATTTTAGTTCACTCTGTTTCCACAGTAAAACGCACTTTAGCAAGGCTTTAGGAAAAAAACTATTTCCTCCAACGGGTTCAACCACCAACTGTAAGATAATAAAACTAACCATAAATTTTGCAAAAATAGTTGTTTTTTTTTCTCACTTTCCAGCGAAAAGTCTCCAACAATAATTGTAATTGTTATGGCCCGCCTGTTGCTCAAGTTTCCCAAACAACCCTCAGACCCTAGGGCCGTCGTTGTTACCCCTCTTTGGTCATACCCCCGCAATTGTTATCCATTTGCCATGCACGTGCAGTTCATAGCCATATTTGCATATTTGTCGCAGCTGTGCTTATTTATGATCATAAAAATTGAAAACAAACTTCAGCGGAAAATGAAAAAAAAGGCTTTGTGCAAAAGTGGTACGAACACATTGTTACCATAGATTTCCCCCTTTCTAGGACCGTTTTACTTTTGGCCCGCCAATTTCTTATCGCACTCATATCCGGCACGGCAATCTATACCATTAGCATAGAGGCCAGCCAGCTCGCTCTATCAATATTTGCACAATTGCCCCATTGCGCACATTTATTAATTTGCTGGCAACAAGATCACTGAATATCGAGAGAAAAAAAGGTTTTATTTGCCTGCCAAATGCAAACATTTGCCCCAAAGTATTGTGCAAACAGTGTTTTTCATTAATGTTGCTTTTTTAAAGGTTGTACAAACATAATACGAAAAATTCTTATTAATTTTCAAGTCGCCTGAAATGGCAGCGTCAGCAAATTCGGTCGCCATTTTAACTGGAAATTGTGTCGTCGCCTGCTGACACAGAGAGAGAAAAAGTGCATAGGGCAGGCAGAAAGAAATGGGGAAAAACAAACGGGAAAAAACATTGAAGCTATTAACTAAAAATTTTTAACTTGTCAAACTGACACAACGCTTTGTGGCCGCCTGATACGGGTATTTGTTGAACAGAGTTGATAACTCTCTGATAATACACACAGTAGAAGCAGCGGCCGCCGTTAAGTCAAGAGGTGAGGCAAGGCGAGTCCGAGTCAGAAAAAGTCAGAAAGTCAGCCAAGGGCCAGGTGAAGCAGCAGAGCAGGTAAAACAAAAATTTGATTAGTGTGGGGTCTTGGACTAACTGATACCGTGTAGGGATTAGAAGCGTGTGTTGAATTTGGAGAGGTGTGAAATTGGGTAAGAGATACAAGTACAAGCAAGACACAAAGAAGGTGAGGCACTCAGCCAACATTTAGAACTAAGCGCTTTTGCTCAGAGCGCAAGAGAGAGAGGGAGAGTGAGCGCGAGAAACTTAGTATGTGTGTTGAGCAAAAAAGCACTGAAGGAACAACAAAAACAACATTGCGAACTGTGCAAAAAAAACATTCTTTGAATTCCCGTCGGCAAAACAAAACAACAATAGAAATGCGTGCGCTCACACAATCTGTCAGTTCAAGCAAGGTATACTAAACAAGGTAGGCTCACTCACTCTCTCTCTCATGACAACTTGTTAAATTTCAGTAGTAACAACTGTGTAAGCAAAGCATCCCGCGGAGAATTTTTTGTGTTTTACTTAGTAGCTTAGTAGGCTTTGTATTGAAATATATTACTCTTTCGCTCTCGCTCTTTTTGACACAAATATACGGAGTTCTGAGAGAGCGAGTGAGCCTACCTTGTTTAGTATGCCTTGAGTTCAAGTGTCAACTGCACACTAAAATGTTTAGACCCGAGCTGACAGTGCTCTTTGAGAGCGCCTCACCTTCTTTGTGGCATCATGCTCCAAAGTATTAAGGCAGAGTTGTCAGTCTAAGCTTTCAGCTAAGCAGTAGCCCTTGGGTGCCGAACACACTCAGCAATTCCCACCGAATGCTCCCAACGATCACTAAGTGTGAGAGAGACAGCCACATTTTCCATCCTCTCTTTTGTTCTAAAGAGAGCGCAGACTAAAGCGTATACGCCCAGCGGCGCAGAGCTCAACGTGTTCTGTCGAAAATATGCATTACGACTGTCGAAAATGTAAGGCCCTACAATCGCTGATTTTCGTTAGAGAGATAGTAATCGAAAACAAACAGACTGCGAACATTCTGCATTACAATTTTAAAAATAATGTACGCATTCGTAATGGGATGTTCGGCTCTGGCTTACATCCTTAATACCTAGTAATGCAGGTTGTCGGCAGCCCGTATACAAAGCGGCTATGCATATGGCAAAGCAATGCAGATTGTATGGGAGTATTTCCTTCACACTGATGCCAAAGTAACGCAAGAGTAACCCATTTTGTAATGGCAATTTGCGCCGCTGGGCGTATAGCTGAAAAGCTCTCATACTCAAGTATTGTGTAAGCGGCTGAAATTAAAACTACAAATTGCTTTTAGGCATAATATCACTAACAAGGTAGCCTAGCATTGCAAGCTGAGAGCTTTTTTGAGAGCTCGTACATAACACATTTTGCGTTACACTAAAAACTTGCAAGCGGAGTTGTAGTTTTATTAGTTTTAGCAAGCTATCGGGCGAGAATTTGGGCATGGTAATGTAATAATCAGTATTAGAGTGGACCAGTATGCAGTGATCAATATATATTTGAATCAGCTCAACTCAACTCAACGGAAATTTGGTTATCAGGCCACCAAATGAACCTTAAATCTATATTTCCTAGTCGGTTGCATAACTGTGCGGAAACAATGCAGAAGCATATGATGGAACAAGACGATCTAGCCATGGGCAGACGCTGTCTGCTTTGGAAGGCATTTATCTCCAACTAAATGCATCAGATATTATTATGTTGTAAGACACCTTAACTTTATGCAAATAAAGTGTGATTTTTTAGCTATTAGGCCTGTTCCCGTTTTCGATTTCGATCAAATCATGCGGAATCGGAATTGCCTAATCGCTCTCGCGCCTCAAAAAAAGTGTTATTCGGCTTTAACTTCAAAGTCCCATTTTACTTTATTCCATCCTCTTGATGGCAAAAAGATTCGAGTGAATTCTATAATCGTTTCTTCGAAATCCCAACTCTCACTAATTCACAATCGGTTCGGGAACGGGAACAGGCCTGTTTCTTTTTGGCAAAATTTCTGTTTTGTTTCACTGTCAAACATCTTCAGTTTGGTCTATAATTTAACCATGAATCGCTAAAAACAAACAACGCTTGCAAATCATTGAATTTTATTATCAAAATGCGTGCTCTGTTAAGAAAGTTCATCGCGCGCTTCTTCTATTTTATGGTCAGTTTAATCGACCCACTAAAGCGGCTATTCGGGCTATTAAGACTAAATTTCGTACCAAATTTACATTGTTGGACGAACTGAAGAAAGAAAATAAAATCGCAGCTGTATCGTGATCGCAGTGTTAATGATGACCATCAATTATTAATTCGTCGCCGTTCGCAGCAATTGGGCCTCTGTTACTCAACAACGTGGAAAATTTTGCGGAAGGATTTAGGTGTGAAGCCTTTCAAAATACAGCTGGTGCACGGAATTGAAGCCGAACGACCTACCGCAACGTAGAATTTGTTGGTGAATGGGCTCTTGGAAAGTTGGCCGAAGATCCACATTTTTACCGAAAAATTGTGTTCAGCGACGAAGCTCAATTTTTGGCTCAATGGGTACGTAAATAAGCAGAATTGTCGATTTTTGGAGTGAATATCAGCCAGAAGCATTGCAAGAGCTATTAATGCATCCAGAAAAAGTCACAGTTTGGTGCGGTTTATGGGCTGGTGGCATGATTGGACCGTACTTCTTCAAAGATGATGCGAATCGTAACGTAACTGTGAATGGTGAGCGCTACCGTAAGATGATATCCAACTTTTTTTGTCCAAAATGCAAGAACAACTCATGCCCGCCTAGACGTCGATTTAACGCCTTTAGACTATTTTGTGGGGGCTATGCCCAAAATGCGAAGAGCTTGAGCTTGCGATGGACCATTGGGGTGGTGAACATTTGCATGAAATAACTTCAAACATTAAATTATAGGTGAGTTCATGCATTTTCTGAAAATTTTTTTTAATCACTTATCCACAGGGACAACAGAACTCGCGGTCCGATTGACACTCTTAATTTAAATTAGACCAGGTCAGTAGAATAATGAAACATTCTAGTTGTTAAAGTCAGAAGCTTTATCTTAACCTTAGTGTTTTAAGTACCTATTGAAGAGCTACTCCTCTAATAGTTTTTTTAGGCGTACGCTACTGATGCAAGCTCAAATATTGAAGTACAATATGGTAAGGGCCGATGTCTCATATTCGACATAACTAAGATCATAATAAACAGTCAGTGTTTTCTTATCTTTGGTTTAAAATGAATTGGCACCTCAAAAGCAAGTTGATATGAGTAATAAAAGGTTTAAAGTGATCTTTAACTTTAACCTGAACATGAGAAAACTGGACTTAGAATTTGAATTTTGCTTCTTTAAGGTACAGAGAAGTGACAAAGTAGAAGGAGTTTACCCGAATTGGTTAGAAAGCCATTGAAATTTAGCTTCAAGTTCACTTAAGTCTCAAGATGAAAGAAATCTTCCGTTTTAATTAACTGGCAGTTACAGCTCCTTAACTTTCAAAATTGTCAGAACTGTTTGTTGAATGCACAACGGTAAGAGAAAATGTGGCATATCCTTAAATAGGTGTTGATATGAGGAATAAAAGGTTTAAAGTGAACTTTAACTTTAACCTGAACATGAGAAAACGGGACTTAGAAGCTGAATTTTGAGTTTTAAATCTGTCAAGCTAAGTTCACACAGGACAAATTAATTTGACAAATTTGGAGAAAATTAGTGGTTAGCTTTACTAATAATTTGATCGCCAATTTGACTAGTCAAAAATTCCCATCAAAATTTGTCTCCACAATCTTATAGAAACTGTCAATTCCCAACCCAAAACCAAACTCCTCCCCCTACAGATCATCCCTATATACCCCTCAAACTGCGGGGTAATCCACCATAATAATAATTTAGTACAAAATGCAGCCGAAATAAAAAAAAAAACGACTACGAAACATGTTGCATTGAAACCCAGGGCAAATAACAACAAACCGCCGAGCACCGTGCACCGTGCACACGTACATGTTTAGCGATAAGATAAACTCCACCAAAGCATATCGCTGCCGCTGCTGCTGCTGCTGCTGCTGAGAGATATGGCGGCCATATTTGGGTCTTGATTTTGATATATGGGCACGCAAATCTACATAAACACCAATGTGATGGATGCAGTGTGCCCCCTTGACGAAGATAGATAGACTTTGTCTTAGACTTACTCTTGCCCTTAACAAATTCCGTGTGCTTGGCATGATCCTCGTGATGACTGTTGGCGAGGGTGGCCAAGCTGCCCACTCCGCCGTTGCGGTTGCCGTTCCGATTGCCATTGCGTGGCCGGTTGGAGTACCGTTCGGTGTCCTGATACTGATACCGTTTGCCCTGTTGTTGGCGTGGTAAGCGTTCTTTGATCGCTGAGGTGGGCCACAGGCAGATGCATAACAGCAACAGGAGCAGGGTATATCCTTTCGACACTTTGAATGTTAGCATTTTTGTGCTTTAGGCCCGAGTCCGTCCGAGAACGGTCTGTGACGTCATAAGGTTGGTGTTTTATGTGGTTATTTTGCCTTGTCAAAGAGCTTTGCGTGCCAAAAATAAAAACTTTTTCATAAATTTATTTGACTCTTTCACTGCGTTTTTAAGCTGTTTTGCTGCAATTTATGTGTGTGTGTGTGTGTGTGTGTGTTTGAGTGTAGGAACCAGTTTCTGTTGGCTTTTTTTCAGTGGAGTTCGAAGACGACGACGACAACAACGACGACGGGTTTTGAGGTTAGGGCGCGCGCAGGCGCAGCTTTAATTGCTCTACGCAACTGTTGTTGTTGTTATTTTGCACAAACACTTGGCCATATTGGTTAGCAATTGGCATCCATCACTCGCTTTTCTGCCATTTCCAACAGCCACTTGCTAAACACACTCGAATTGGAAGTTAGCCTCGCCTTTGCCACCGATTTCTGGGTATTTGATTAGCACAAAAATTAGCGAAAAAAACCTCGATCAGCGCGGAGCGTACTTTCCAGCAATTCGCGTCTGCGCAGCATAACGTTGTATTCGAGACTGAAACCAAAACCAAAACCGAAGCCCCAGAGCACTTACTCAGAAACACACACCGACACAACCACCACAGAGAGAAAGATAGTGAGCTCTGAGAGAGAGAAGAGAGAGAGGTCTAAGAATACAGGTAAACTGTTGGTTGGTAAGAAATCTCAAGCACAGATCAGGCCAAATAAAACTAAAGCAAGGCAGCAGCGGCACAGCTGCACAATGGTCTCAAAAGACGCACACACAGACAAACAGACAGACAGACAGACACATAGTCGAGCTCCGCTCTATACAGGTAAAGGTAAACGTAAATGCGACGAGGCAGTTTTCAAAAAGTCAGCGTAATGTGAAGCTATGAAAAGTGAGACTCTATTCGAAATGCCCTACATATTATTTATAAGGCATTCGAAGAAAGGATGTGGCGTAAGTTTTTTCAAAAGGAATTGCTGATGTATCTGAGACAAAATGAAGTTTGAGTAGTTAAAGAATGTTGGAATATATCGATTTTAAGTTAGAGACTAAGGACTTTAAACTACCGATGAGGCTCAATAACGGATTTTTTTAAGCTAACTGGGATGCCGGTAATCATATCGATATATCGAAATATTGATTTTTTGTTAAAAAAATATGATATATAATTTTGGAACGTTTTTCGAAGTCAATGTTTATCGGATATTTTGGATATTAATGTGCTCCAAAACTACCTCAATCCAAAACATTTTATACCCTTCGTTGTGTATTGAAAAAAGGTGTGAGTGTCATTAACACTCACGAGGCTTTGATGTGAAACATGATGCTAAGCTTAAGAGCTTATTTTCAAAATCACAAGCTCTCTCAATGGTTTAGAAATCAGCAAGGGCACTCTTTCCAAAATAAAGAAATACCAACAACAAGACCACTTGCTGCAGTGGTGTTTAATTTTCTCTTTAATTGTGCTGCTCCATAAATAAATTATGATGTTTCACCCACCCAGATCCCACGCAGATTCCACCCAGAACCCACCTAGATTTCACAAAGGTCGTACCCAGATCCAACCAAGATCCCACCCAGATACCGCCCAGACTCCACCCAGATCCTACCCAGATCCCGCACAGATCCCACCCAGACACCTCCTAGAACCCACATAGATCCCACCCAAATCCCTCCTACATAGCACCCAGATCCCGCGCAGATTCAACCAAGATCCCACCCACATCTTTCCCAGAACCCACGCAGTACCCACCCAGATCCCTTCCAGACACCACCCAGTTCCCAACTAGATTCCCACCCAGGTCCCACCCAGATCCCAACCAAATCCTAGCTAGATCCCACCCAGATACCTCGCAGAGTCCACTTAGATCCCATTCAGATAACAACCAGATCCCAGCCAGATAACTACCAGATAGCACCTAGATCCTGCACAGATCCCACCCAGATCACACGAAAATAATATACACGAAATAATATACAAGAAGAAATTAAACTCAGAACAATGTTCGATTCTGAAAATTGATGACTGTCCCATCGATTATGTTGACCAAGCTGTCAATCTTGGTTTCAAATTTAGCACAACGCTCCGGGCAGTTGGGAAAACCTATGGAATGCTACGACAGCTTAACTTGACAAGGACGTATCTACCTCAAAAAATCCGACTCCCTAATTGCCAAAGCTTATTGATCCCTTCAGTGTTTTATGGGGTAGAGTCTTCGGAAAATGCGATGCTTTTAGCTTTAAT